>LS990916.1:19782277-19919777 GCA_900464855.2 Musa schizocarpa
ACATCATAAACCTAAAAAGGGGGAATCTTTTATTTCCATGTGCGTGTATTCCTCATTCCCCAATTCGATTCCCTCTGCCAAAACACGATACTTTTTTTGAGTTCCCCTCCCCTTCATCCCTCCACCCGACTCCCCAAAATCCAACCTTTCCCTTTCTCCCTCTCCCTTATGGATCCCAAAGACTCATCGAAGCAGCCACAGCATGTTTCCAGGCTCCCTCAGGAACGCTCCCTCCCACTGTCTCATGAAACTGATGCAGCAGCAGCAGCAGCAGCAGAAAGCAGCGATCTTGTGCCTGCCGCAGCCTCAGAGAGGCACGGGGGATTACAGGTGGTGGCAGCGGAGAAGGATGAGCAGAGGAAGCAGCTTGCGCCCAAGAGGAGCTCCAACAAGGACAGGCATACGAAAGTTGAAGGCAGGGGGAGGAGGATCAGGATGCCGGCCCTCTGCGCCGCCAGGATCTTCCAGCTCACCAGAGAATTAGGCTACAAGTCCGATGGGGAGACCATCCGGTGGCTCCTCCAGCAGGCGGAGCCCGCCATCATCGCCGCCACCGGCACGGGTACCATCCCGGCGTCGGCCCTTGCCTCCGCAGCCGCGGCTGGCCCCACCGGTGCCACCGTCTCCGCAGGCCTCCATCCCAAGTTCGATGAGCTCGGACCCCGGCCTAACCGGGCCATGCTGGGGCCTGCTAGCTTTGGCCGGCCCCTCCACGGTCTTTTGCTGCCGCCTGGTGTGCTTGACTCCGGATTCCTGCAACCTGGTTCGGCCGCCGCTGCAAGTTCCAGTGCGGGCGGCGGCGACACATCGGTGAGCAACTTGATGCAGAGGATGGGGATTTTGCACGGGCTGGACTTGCCCGACGGCAACACAGGTCCGATGAGCTTCGCGTCGCTGCTGGCCGGACATGGACAGCAACTGCCGGGACTGGAACTTGGGCTATCACAGGATGCCCATTCTGGTGCGCTGAATCCTCAGGCCTTGAACCAATTCTATTCGCAGATTGGGCATGTCATGGGTGCAGGTGGTTCAGCTGGGAGTGGGCAATTGCAACACCAGCAGCAACAACAAGTCTTTTCAGCGGAAGACGATTCGCAGGAGTCAGAGTAATGGTTGGAAGAGTTTTGTAGGAAAACTTGCATGCTAATTGTTGGCTTATTTCTTTGGATCATGAAGATGGCCGGGATCGGTAAGTCTCTGTGGCACATGGTGATGGTGGTTTCTTCTGCCTGCTCCTCCCTTCTCTGCAACCTCCATTTGTGGTTTCCCAATTCTGGTGTCACTCTCTCTTTTAGTTCATATGAGTGATTTATGCTATCAGCTTGGGATAGTAACAATATAATATTGGATGTATAGTTTTGCAGTCCAAGATCGACAGAGCCGGATATACTGTACCAGGATTTCATGTATCATGATGTCAAGGTGTGCAGGTAAGCCATGTTCGATGATCAATTGATCTGCGATTGCCTTGCTCTCTGAGTTGGAAATAACATCATCCATTGCACTTATGTCTTGTACCTCTGTTAGGCATGCCGAGTACTTTTCCGTTTTCTATTGATGTTCTGTAAAATATTACATACACAAAGTCTGGAAATGTTATTTTATCTCTAGTCTTACCATTATTGAGTTCAAGCCAGATAACTGACACGGTCTATAGGCATTCTAATTCTCCTCTTTCATATTACTCGATAATTACATGTTTTTATGATAAAATTATATTTATGTCTATTTTATTAACTAAGTTTTTTTTGGCTTAAAGATTTAGGATGTCGTTGTGAATATTGAATCCATTACAAAATTATGTTATTTGTCTTATTTTATGATATGAGAGTTGATTTGTGCTAAAAAATATTGTAGCACTTCAATTAATCTCACATCGGAAGTGGACTAAAATGAAGATTGACCTATAATGATCTGATGGGTATATTATTGTTAACTTTAGCTTAAACATTTTGAGCTAGCTATTCAGATTCAATAAAGTTAATGTGCCAATTATCTTATGGTATTCAAGCTGACTTTAATATTATTAGAGCATGGTGAGAGGCTTGAGTAGAAAAGGGTTACTCGTGGACGGGGCCAGTTCGTTGAGCCTGAACCACTAACTTAAAATACTTAAGTTGAAGTTAATATTAATACCCATCAAACCCGATCATTGTTCATTTTGAATTAGCTAAAGAGTAATATGAACTTGAGAAAATTGTAGTTAAAAAAAAAAAACACAATGTAGGCCAAAATATCAGTCCACTTATGTTCATTGCACTTCCTACGTGTGTTGTATATGTGATAGTTGTCATACTGAATTGACAACGTTATGTCCAATTTAGTGTGAAACTTCATGATATTATTTAAAATGATTGATATGAAAGGGAAGAAAATAAACTGTTGCACTTTGTGGACATAAATTCTATAAGTGTTAAGATGATTATTGCATCGTGTTGTTGATTCAAGATTTGAATAGGCAAAATCAGGATTCAAATTTGGAAGTGCATAACATGTTGAGAAGATCAGGTTATCTTTGTCAAGTTCATGCGCCTCGGTCTTCTTAGTTTTGTCAAATTTATGTCGAGAAGATAATATGTGTCTGAACTTGCAAAATTTCTTAGTTTTGCAGAACCTCAAATTATTGAGTTTAGTATTGTCTATAAATCTAAATGGACTTTAATATATTATCGACATTTTCAATAGTTCAGTTTAGTTTGGCTTTCCCTGATAAAACTCTGTTTTGATACTCTCAAAGCTTTCTATAAGAACTTATGCATACTCACACTTTGTTGTTCAAATATGGTGCTGAGAGACTATTAATTGACATGCTATTTCTCCTGAATCAAGTTTGCATTTTTTGTCATGGCTGCAGACATCAAAGCCAGCAGAAGTAAAGTTGGAGTATGGATTAGAAACAGCACAGACAATTATTATTGCAAGTTACCACAAGGCTTCTTTGCTGTTTGCTGATTCTTAACCTTGCTGCTTCTGGTGGAAGCTAAGAATACATGATGAGTGAAGACCCAGATTATATATAGGCATCAGAACAATCTGCTAATCCAGCTTAGATGATTGTGGATAGCTGGCAGATCTCTTTCTAAAATAAATTTAAAGAAGATTGACAGGCAGATCAATTTGCAGCTTCAGAGCCATAGTCTGAGAGTTCATTGGAATCTGTCGTCGACCGACTGTGCCCAGTGGATGATATCCAGTGTGTCCTCCACTGAAGTGGCACCAAGGCAACTCCACCACCTCCTGTTTCATCTCCCTCAAGACCTCCAGAAAGACTTTGATGCCGCATTGGAGCTCAATAGGTCCAGTGTTGGGAGTACCCAAACTCCATCTTCGCTGCTTAAAGCTGCATCCTGAAGAGAGGGTGGTTCACACGCTCTATTCGGATCACAAACTGCTCCCGCTCTCTCTCATGGCCGATGAACACAGTGAAGCACCCCTCCTTTCATTGGCTCACTACATATTGGCACCACTCCAAGATCTTCAGTATCAGGCCCTTTGGCCTCTTCTCTTTGCCATTTCGGAGCTTCCCCATGCAAAGCTTCATACAAAGAATGCACTACTGTGATATGGGCAATATATGAGAAGTTTGTGACTAACCAAATGAGCTTATGTGATCAACCTGTCACAAACTTGATGAAACATGACACTGGCTCTTGGGACTCTCAGGTTACACGTAATTTCTGTAGTGGATCAAGTGGCATAGTGATGAAGCAGATGAAGCATAGGTTGTGATGAGGATTTGTCTCAATAGATGGAAACCAAGCTGATAGAAGAAGATGGTGACCAAGAGATGTCAGTGGCACTATATATAGAAGGGGAGGAGGCAATTGCAGGAAGTGTTGGCTGTGCTGTTCATCACAATTGCGTCCATTTCGGGAGATGCATGGGCAGTGGAGGAGACTTCAGTCACCACATGCATAGCTACTGCGCCAACTGAGCTCTTGGCCATCTCCGGGGAGCCAATACCACTGCGGAGAATCCCAATCTTTCGGTCCAAAGAGCGCTTGGAGTACTTCACTACCGTTTACCATGTGTTTGAGAAAATGACACTGTCGCACATCATCTAGAGATCATATTGCTGCACACTTTGGAACAGCCCTTTATACCTAAAGCAACAAGCATGATGTAGAAGTCAACTCTACCTTCCATGTTCTAATCGATGAAACAGTTGATGCTCAAGATTGTTAGGTGAGCAGTAGCCCGAGGCGAAACGCTACGTGGTGTACGATGAAATGCCTCAATGGCAACCGTTGGAATTGGAAGCGTTGTGTCGCTGCATGGCCAAAGCACAAGGTTGGACTGCGCTCTCTCGGCATTATGTTGCTGATCCAATATGTTAAAGCAATGCTATCAGTGAAACCTTTAGCAGGAAAATGGATTTCTATCCGATTCCATTTTAAACCCGATTCAATATACTCGGAACTTATTAAAGTAGGATCCAATATCTGTGTACTAAACATAGAGGGAAAGGGTAGTCGGGTCGGATCACCCGCTAACCCGCTGGGTCGGTTTCGAATCTATGAATTCTGACCCGCTTTCTCACGTCCCCATTGAAATCGCGCTCTTAAACCCTAGTCGCGTGTCCGCTCCCCATCTGGTGACCGTCGTTGATGGATCCCATGGCTTCTGACGCCGGCTTTGACGTCGGTGACCGGTCACCTGCGTCTTCTGGGTGGGAATTTGTATGGTAGGTTCTTCATCCCCTCTCTGCTCGTACCGGCTGGGAGACAAAATTGGTTTGATCGGATGCTGTATTCTTCTTCGTGATGCCGTACGGCGGCTCGGTTTCGTCTCAAATTGTGATCTTTTCCTCTCTGTTCTGCGTCTCTCGATGTGTGACATTTTCCGTTAGTTTGTTCTTGGTGTCTTTGCCTGCCCATACATGTATAATTTCATCGCTTGCGGTTTTCCGCTTCAGATTTTGTGATTTTTCAGCGACGGCTCATTTTAGTATTTAGATAGTGGATGGTATTTAACTAATGCTAAAAGGTTGCAAATTGGCATTTATGAGTGATATAGGAGTATCTTGGTGGCTGATCCCATAAGAGTGGAAACGAGAATGATTAGGTGGAGGAACAGATGATAGATGCCAGATAATTTTTCTTTTATTATTTGGATTGGAAAAAGATGTCTTTTTTCAGCCTGCTAAAGTGGTTTTGGTTACCAATGAGCAAGGTGAGGTGAATGTTGTTAATAGTACCACCGTGGATCATAAGAACCTACTATGGGTTGCTACCGTCGGGAAGAATCAAGCACAACAAATATGGAGTTGCATTGTTTTGTTACATTATATTTCAATAAGTGTTTTTAGCAGACCATACCAAAAGTTGTTAATCGGAGAGAAAACCAAAGAAGCATTGATGCAAGGCTTGCATGACAACTGATGTGTTAGTAATTTCCCTCTCACAAATGAAAATTTTCTTGAGCAAAACCCTTGCTTGTGGATTGGAGTAAATATTGTGGATGGTATAAACATAAAACATTCAATTAGGAAATTAGCACGATCGAAGCATGCTTGTTATTCTCAACCTGCTTCGGCATTCCTTCAGTACATGCATCATTTGTTTTTGTTGGATTTTTATTACAATTTATGACCCATACATAATAACATATTTACAGCCTTGTTAATTGTTTGATCCGAAATTTGAAAGTTTCTTTAATTGAAATGGCAGTAGAAAATTTCACCACCTCATTTCACCCAAGAGTTTCTGGGAATATGTGAATGAAGTTTAATAGTTTTGGTTATTTCAGGCTTTTCCTTTTCTTTTAACTTGAACTTGATGTATATACTTGAACATCAATTTCATTTTTATTGTAAATGGTGCCACATCCAGGAATTACCATACCTACATTTTGGTTTGCAGTGACTTTGAAGTTGATTATGGATCAGAGGAGCATGCAAAAATTGTATATGCTACATTAACCGTTGATAAAGAGGTTTGCAGAACTCTTTGTCAATTCCCTGTCAATAATTGTATCCTTAAAAGTGGAAGATAATATATATATATGTATATATGTATGTATATATGTATATATGTATGTATATATGTATATATGTATGTATATATGTATATATGTATGTATATATGTATATATGTATGTATATATGTATGTATATATGTATATATATATGTATATATATATATATATATATATGTATATATTTATATAAATATAATATAATATATGGTAGACTGAGACCAGTATACTGGTAACTTTGTTGAACTTGTCTCTTTTGATTCTATTTGCAGCTGCAGCCAGACAAGGTTAAGAGGCAGATGTCCATTTCTGATGGCAAGCTCAAAGTGTAAGTTCACATCTTTTTTGTTTGAAGATCCCTGTTTATCGTACTTCTTTATTTTCCCCTGTCAATACAGGCACTTTGAAGCGGTGGAGGCTAGGTTTCTGCGTGCATCATTTAGTGCATTTGTGGATCTTATGATTCTTACTACACAAATCATTGAAGAGTACAATTAGTGAACAGCATTTTAGCAGTGAAAGGGAGCAGAAATATGGCAAGTCGTTGGGTTTGAAATCTTCCTATCTCTTGTATTGTAATTTTATAGAAATCAATTAGTGAGCAGTCAATCATTTTATGTCTGTTCTTGATCAGTAGATACCAGTCAAGACTTCCACAATGTAACTGCTTAATATTTTCTATCTTCTATTAATATCGTCTTCAGCTCACCGCATGGTACATCTATCTTTGCATCTAGCTTCAGTTGATTAGTCATGTGTTTATATATGTATAAGATAAGCATTTCCTGGTCCTAATATCACCATATAATTGGTTGACCATTCTGGCAGATCACAGAAATGGGCTGGGTTTGATTTTTATTTTTACCTTTAATTTATTTTCTATTGTTTAATATCCAGAACACAGTTCTACAAGTCTTTCACTCAGAATGTGCCAATGATAATCATCTGTATGCCTCCAAGTCTTGTTAGTAATTTCTTTGATGCTTGGTTTTAGGAAACATTTAATATACATTCGTTCAGTACACCTTCCAAATGCTGCATCTAAACTTATCTAAATGAAAACTAAAACCTTGTTGATGTTTAATGCATCAATTCTCATATGAAGTGTCAACTTATCGGCTCTATATGTTTATAGTTCTTGTCTAACAAGTAATGCCAATTAATCAAGCAACTCCTAGTAAAAATAGCATGTTATAGAATGTTGTCATGATATATGTTATTGTGAGTCATAAATGTGATATCAAAATAAATGATGAAAACAGTATGCATGAAATGAACAATTGTTGCTCGCAGCCCATGACACATGGAATCCATAAATGCATTCATACTTCTGGTTTAGTAGAGTTGGACTGACCAGTGTTTGCAAAAGACTCTTTTTAAGTAGCTGAACTGCCTGTTGGAGTCCACATTTGAGTGAGTCCACATTTGAGTGTAGCTCTGATTGTACTGGTTTTGTTCAGTTCCTCTTACTACTTACACCACAATGTCCACAACAAAGAGGGCACAAATTCCATCATCTATATGTTATACTTTTATAAATAATACTGTGCAATTTGTACACTTGAATAAGAAAAAATTCCTTATGGTTTAAGTTAGATTGCTTGTCTTTGTGTCATTTTTTGAGGTAAAATATTTTTTTGCTAATGCAATTATAATCTAATATCAACTTAATGAACTTCGTAAAGCCACCAACAGAAGTTTGAAATCAAAGTTTCAGGCATTCCTTCTTCTTGGATGTATGAATCATAAATGTATACACAGTGTTATTATTATCTTGCATTTGTATGTAGATATGTGGTGGAATTGTATTATAGTTATGTTTTTATGTGATCCCATTGGTTACATTATCATTATATCTTTCTATATCAGGTCATATAATTGCTGCAAAATATGGTCATATAATTACATCTTTAAAGACATCTTGCATTGTAATGGTTTTCCAAGATTTCTTCATCAGATCATGTTACTCGATAGGGATGAATCCCGACATCTTTGAGCTTCTCTCGCCGTATAAGCAATATCTAAACGAAGGTTTGAAGCCACCTACTCCCTACTACCACTAACGGGAGGTCATGGCTTGACTTCGCATTAATGATCGATGGCATGGCTTGACTTCAGAAGCATTCTTTTCTGGGCGAATGATGAGGGGACCACGCCTTGCTTGACCCAAAGAAACAAAGAAATTTTGACCGTAGGCATTATTGCGACAATCCCCAAACGTTGCCCCTTGGAGCACACGTTGGCAAGCTGCTCGTATTAAATATTTTCATCACGTCGGGTAAGGGGAGCCTTGACAAAGGCCTATTCATTCCATCTAACGCCTAGGTATAAAAGCCATGCCTCGGGCTAGGCCGAGATAAGGAGGTAGAAGAGACTCTATACTCTCTTAATTCATTGTTGATATTGTTCTCTTCCTCCTCTGCTTTCCTGAGTTAAGCATCAGAGGGGTCGAGCCGAGACACCCTCGGCGTAGGCCTATTGTGCAGGGTGATCACTTAGCTCCTAAACCAAGCTTCACTGCTCGAAGACTGAGTCACTCCTTGCACATCGCCTCTTCCTACAACTTTTTTCATCCTGCTCGCAACACTTGCTTTCCACATCAACTAGGAGGAGCCATCAAAAGGGACCTGCGGTTTTGGTAGGGGACCAACCAAGCTGACTCACCAATTGACGATCTTTGTGTGTGAACATTTTAACGCTAGGAGGGTCGAATATCATAGGAACGTCCTTCTACCACTCCTCCTAATGAGCACTCTAGTGATGAGGCGCTACCTACAACCCCTAGCCCCTTTGAGCAGAGAGGGCACGTGCCTCCCTTCCAATAAAACAACACATCCAACTCGGCCTAGATGCTAGGGCCCTACTGGTACCTTCTCAACAACCCAAGACTTTCCCCTCTAGGGCTAGGAACAAGCTCCTTGCTTGTCTCCCCAACGATGATCTTGGGGCTCACTCTGCAAATCCAAACTCTTACCGACGCAATGCAAGCTATCACCCCACTCCTCCCTTAGTTGATGCAGCTGATGATTCTAGCACAATGGCCACAATCCCCCCAACTGTCGGTTGCACATCTTCACTTGAAGCTCTCTGGTTGAGTCCACGCTCCACTTTTCAAGAACTTCCTCTATCGAAAGGGATGAGTGGTGCCGCACTACACCCTCCGACGGTAGAACGCAACATTCCACCAAACCGCACCCGAACCCTGCGAAAATCCAAGGCCCAGTCTGTCGATTCCTGGGAACACTCGATGAAGGTACAACTTTAGGTTATGAACCAAAGGCTAGACAAAGTTCAATAGGAACTCTGGTACCCCCGCGATGAACCCAACACGTCCCAAAGATCCCCTTTAATTTAGAGCATCTAGAAGGAGCCCATCCTAGCCAGCTTCCACCTCCCCAGCCTGGAAACCTTCGATGGAGGCTCTAACCCCATAAAACACACCATCGTGTTTTGGGCCCAAATGTCTCTGTTCGACACTTTAGATGCTCTAATATGTCAAACATTTCCGACGACACTACGGGGGCCAACCTAGGAATGGTACAATCGCCTCAAGCCCCTTTCAATTACTTCTTTTTCGTAGTCGCCAAAGAGTTCGAGTTCCACTTCAATGCCAACATACGACCAAAGCCCTCAACTATTGTCTTGCTTAGGCAAAGGAAGGATGCCCTTGTTCGGCTTCGTCACCCGATTCACTGGGGAGATCCAAGGGATGCCCAGGCCTTTATGATGGGCTTGAGGTCTGCCCATTTTTTTTGGTTATTAGTTAAGAGACCTCCCATAATCGTCCTAGAGATGCTATAAAGGGCCAACTAGTACAGATCAACTGAAGCTATGATCTCGGGACGTCGAGAGGAGGGTAGTAGGAGGATGCGCCATGAACCTCGGGTCTCGGCCCCGGAAAAGGCATCACCGAACAGATGATCGATGGGAAAGAACGAGGCTACTCTCCCACAACATACAAGGATGAAGATTTTTCTCCAAATAATGGAGAAGGGCCTACTAAAGGGAGCCTATACCCATGAGAGGGTCTCCAAGGTAGAGGAACAAATCTAAGTATTATCGTTTCCACCGTGACTATAGACATGGCACAAAAGAGTGTCAGGATCTAAGATACTAGATTGAGGAGCTTATCAATGCTAGTTATATGTGCTTTGCAAGCCAATCACATGAGTGATGACACATGTGACATGATACACATTTTTTTACTTATTATATTATTTGACATTTTATCACTTTATCTTATATATATTGTGATATCCATGGATTTGTGCAATGAGAATTGGATCGTGATGAGATCATGATAATGAAACTGATTCGCCTTTAAACACAGACTCTAAATAATCCCGGTTATAGGTTACTCAAGAAGGACATCGAGATGATTGGATAGACTGATGTACTATACACCTTTCCATATGATGGGAGCAACTGGTCTAATAGCTACTCGTGAGGGGGCATTAGGGATATCACGCATGTACTCATTAGAGAATAAGTTCACTGATTGATCCGCTCATGGAATGTTGGATAATTGATAATACCCTATTATCAAATAGTGATTCCATTGTCCTAATGGTGTATATAGTGTTGGGAAATCCCTCGGGGCGACATCATATGCGCAGCGGAAGAACAAGAAAAACAAAATCCCCGATTCCCAAAGAGATGTTCGTCGTCGTGCGAAGATTGGTACGCAAAAATCCGCGAAACATGAAACTGCGTATAGAGTAGATTGTGTTACCTAGGGAGATCGTATATCCCCTGTTTCCTTATAGATCCTTAGGAGAGGGTGAAGGAGGTCAAGCATCCTCCTCTCTAGCGGTGATCCCTGGCAGGGGGGTTGCGGTGACGCTCCTCAAACTCGGACCTACTCGGGGTGGAGATGGAGAGGAGAATAGGAAAAAGGCAAACAAAAGCTCTTTAACCCATGGGACTCTGAATCCCTCCTATTTATAGAGGTCCCCTGTCAAACCCTAATGGGTCCTCCCTAGTGGGTATTGGATCGTATCCAATAAGACAAGGGACTCAGGTCGGATATCTCATATCAGAACCTCTATTCATCGCAATGCCTACTATATGTGTGTGACCCTCTAGGCCCAATATCGAGTGGCCGTGAGTCATACATGTCGAACTCCTTATAACTTCGGTGAATTATTATCTCTGTAATAATTCACTCGACTCATCGACTTCTGGACGTCTTAGGCCACTACGCCGTAGTGCCAGACGATACAAGGGAATCCAATCCATTGGACCTGTCGTCCTCGATTAATGTACCTACTATAGTCCCTCATCCATCTAATATACCGGAGGCTGTATATCAAGCATGGTGTTGTCGGATCCACACGGTTTCTTCTCGAAGTCTCGCACTAATCGGATTCTCTGGAGAACTCTTTCTCTCTCAACCCGAATGACCTTAGCCGGGGATTTGTCCGAGCAAGAACACATGGGATATTCCTCTCACGCCGAGAGTGGATGATCCTCTATCGACACTCAATAGCCCTCGTAAAAGGTCGACTACCACTCCCAATGACCATCTGTACTAGATGCGGGATAGCTAAACCTATAAGTCCGGTATCAAAGAGTGGAGCACTCATACATGATGACATCCTTGGTGTCTCAAGTCTAAGGACCGGATACACCACTAGGACTTCTGAATCATTTGTCGACAATAAGGCATCATCAACCATCCAACATTCCGTAAGCGGATCAATCGGTTAACTTCATTCTCCAATGAGCACACATATTGTATCCCTAGTGTCCCTACACAAGTAGCTATGAGACCGGTTTGCATCCATCATATGGAATGGTATACAAGACCCGATGCACGGTTATCACGATATCCCTCTCGAGTAACCTATGATCGGGATTATTTAGGATATGTGTTTAAAGGTGAATCGATCTCACTATCGTGATCTCATCACGATCGATTTCGTTACACAAATCCAAGGACATCACAATATATGTATGCATTTATGCAATAGTTATAAAGTGATATATGTCAAAATATAATAAGCAAAAAGATTCTATATGAAGTCACACGTGCCATCACTCCGTGATTGGCTTGTTGGGCACCTATGATGACAATCTCCCACTTGACCTAAAGTCAATCACCTATGTGTAACCGATCCCCATCGGACCCACGTGGACGCTTCAAAACAAATATGAGACAACGGCTTTGTTAGTGGATTTGCAATGTTATCTTCGGATGTAACTCTTTTCCACTACTACATCTCCTCGGGTCATCTCTCCGATAAGGTGGAACCTTCTTAGAACATCTTAGATTTTCGATGAGACCTAGGTTCCTTTGTTTGAGCAACGCCCATTGTTGTTGTGCAATATAGGAGATCGACTTTTTCGCTACTCCTAAAGACGACTCCCAAATCTGTGATGAACTTCTTCACCCAAACTCCCTCCTTTGCTACATCTGATGCAGCAATATACTCCGCCTCTGTGGTCGAGTCAGCAGTGGTATCTTGCTTGGAACTCTTCCAGCACACTGCTCCTCTATTCAAGGTGTACACATACCCTGAATTCGACTTGCTATCATCGACATCAGACTGAAAACTTGAGTCCTCAAGTACTTAAGGATACATTTTACTGCTTTCTAGTGCTCCAAGCTTGGATCCGCCTGATACCTGCTCTTGACACTCAGAGCTTGCGCTATATCAGGCCTAGTACATAGCATGGCATACATGATAGACCCTATTGCTGAGGCATAAGGTATCATATCCATGTTCGCCCTTTCTTTTGGAGTCTTTGAGGACATACTCATAGAAAGCGATATCCCATGTCTCATCGGTATGAGACCTCTCTTGGAATTTTTCATGTCAAACCTTTTGACAATGGTTTCTATGTACCTGGACTGGGACAAGCCAAGCATCCTCTTGGATCTATCTCTATAGATTCTAATCCCCAAATATAAGATGCTTCCCCTAAGTCCTTCATGGAGAAGTGTCTAGATAACCAAGTCTTTACTGTGGATAGCATTCCTACGTCATTCCCAATGATCAGGATGTCATCCACATACAACACCAAAAAGGTGATAGCGTTCCCACTTATCTTTCTGTATACACAAGGCTCATCTTCGTTCTTAACGAAGTCATAAGATCTGATTGCCTCATCAAATGTTATGTTCAAACTTCGGGAAGCTTGCTTTAATCCATAAATGGATCTAAGCAACCTACACACCTTATCTGGACAGTTCTTGGACACGTATCCCTCAGGTTGTATCATATACACATCCTCCTTGAGGTTCCCATTGAGGAATGATTTTTCACATCCATCCGGGGATCTCATAATCATAGTGTCTTCTTTAATAGCCAATAGAATTTCGATGGATTTTAGCATTGCTTTCTGGTGAGAAGGTTTTGTCATAGTCAACACCTTGCCTTTGACGATACCCCTTAGCCACTAGCCTTGCTTTTATAGGTCTCTACCTTTCCATCTACTCAGATCTTTTTTCTTAAAGATCCACTTGCAAACCGATGGGTACAATACCTTCAAGCATCAACTAGGTTTCAAACCTTATTGGAGTACATAGAATTCATCTCTAATTCATGGCTTCTTGCCACTTCCCGGAGTCTATACTCATAATAGCCTTCTCGTAGGTCTGAGGATCAATATCCTTTGCATCCTCTCCTCTAATATGTCCCACATATATCTCGGGAGGATGAGATACTCTATCAAATCAAGCGTAAAGTTGAAACTTGTGTATTAGGTACTGAACAAACTTCTCTGTCAGAGAGTGGTGCTTGAGCTTGGTTCTCCAACCTAAACTCAATTCTATCATTCTCCCACTATCTCTCCGCCAAGAATGTGTTCCTTCTCAAGGAACACTGCTCTCTTAGCTACAAAGATCTTTTGGTCCTCGAGATAATAGAAATAATACCCACAAGTTTCCTTGGGGTATCCCACAAATTTGCATCGCTCCGTCCTTAATTCTAACTTATGGGGTTGTGTCTTTTAACATATGGGGCACCCCCAAATCTTAACAACCTTAAGATCGGGCTTCTTCCCTTTCCATATCTCATATAGTGTAGACACTACTGACTTAGTTGGAACTCTGTTGGAAGGTAAGCTGCGATTTCTAGGGCATATCCCGAATGAGATGGGTAGGTCGTGAAACTCATCATGGACTGTACCATATCTAATAATATCGATTTCTCCTTTCGGAGATACCATTGAGTTGAGGTGTATAAGGAGGTGTCCATTGGGATAATATCCCATGGTCCTTGAGGAACCCGAGTGAACTCGTATTTAAGTACTCACCTCCTCGATCCGATCGAAGAGTTTTGATACTCTTTCGGTCACGGTTTTTCACCTCATTCTTATACTCTCTGAATTTCTCAAAGGCCTCGGACTTGTACTTCATTAAGTACACATATCCATACCTTGAGAAATCATCAGTAAATGTAATGAAGTAGGAGTAACCTCCAATGGCATGAGTGTTGGGAAATCCTTGGGGGCGACATCATATGCGCAACGGAAGAACAAGAAAAATAAAATCTCCGATTCCCAAAGAGATGTTGATGGATAGATGCGAAGATTGGTGCGAAAAAATCCATGAAACATGAAACTGCGTATAGAGTAGATTGTGTTACCTAGGAGATCGATATCCCCCTGTTTCCTTGCAGATCCTTGGGAGAGGGTGAAGGAGGTCAAGCGTCCTCCTCTCTAGCGGTGATCCTGGCCGGGGTTCGACGACGCTCCTCAAAACTCGGACCTACTGAGGTGGAGATGGAGAGGAGAATAGAAAAAGACAAACAAAGCTCTCTAGCCCAAGGGGCTCTGAATCCCTCCTATTTATAGAGGTCCCCTATCAAACCCTAATGGGTCCTCCCTAGTGGGTATTGGATCTGCATCCAATAAGACAAGGGCTCCGTCCGGATATCTCATATCAGAACCTCTATTCATCGCAATGCCTACCATATACTTGTGACCCTCTAGGCCCAATATCCAGTGGCCATGAGTCATACCGTCCGGAACTCCTTCTAACTTCAATTGAATTATTATCTATGTAATAATTCACTTTCGACTCATCGATTCCGGACGTCTTATGCCACTACTGTAGTAGTCCCCCAGACGATCTGGGGAATCCAATCCATTGGACCTTTCGTCCTCAATTACAGTGTACCTATAGTCCCTCATCCATCTAATATACCGGAGATCAGTATATCGAGCATGGTGTTGTCGGAACCCACCACGGTTTCTTCTCGAAGTCTCGCTCTAATCAGATTCTGGGAGAACTCTTTCTCTCTCAACCCGAATGACCACGGCAGAGATTTGTCGAGCAAGAACACATGGGATATTCCTCTCATGATGTCGAGAGTGGATGATCCTCTATCGACACTCAATAGCCCCTCGTAAGGTCGACTACCACTCCCAATGACCGGTTGTACTAGATGCGGGACAGCCAAACCTATAAGTCGGTATCAAAGAGTGGAGCACTCATACAGGACATCCTTGGTGTCTCAAGTCTAAGGACCGAGATACACCACTAGGACTACGGAATCGTTGTCGACAATAAGGCATCATCAACCATCCAGCATTCCATAAGCGGATCAATCGGTGAACTCATTCTCCATGAGCAGCACTGCATTTCCCTAGTGTCCCTACACAAGCAACTATGAGACCCATTTGCATCCATCATATGGATGGTATATCTGACACACCGGTCTGTCAAGGTTATCACGATATCCCTCTCGAAAACCTATGATCGGGATTATTTAGGATATGTGTTTAAAGGTGAATCAATCTCACTATCGTGATCTCATCACGATCCGATTCCCGTTGCACAAATCCAAGGACATCACAATATATGTATGTATTTATGCAATAGTTATAAAGTGATATATGCCAAAATATAATAAGCAAAAAGATTCTATATTAAGTCACACGTGTCATCACTCACGTGATTGGCTTGCTGGGCACCTATGACTAGCATATAGTCCTTAGACTTGAGACACCTAGGATGTCCTATATGAATACTTCACTCTTTGCTACTAGACTTATAGACCTGGATGTTCTAGATTTAGCATAATCGGTCATCGGGAGTGGCAGCCAACCTTACGAGGGCTATTGAGTGTCGATAGAGGATCATCCACTCTCGGTGTCATGAGAGGAATATCTCATATATTCTTGCTCAAACAAATCCCTGGCTAGAGTCATTTGGATTGAGAGAGAAAGAATTCTCTAGGAGAATCCGATTATAGCAAGACTCAAGTAGAAACTGTATGGGTCTGACAGCACCATGCATGGTATACAGTCTCTAGGATATTAAATGGATGAGAGACTATAAATATATGGTAATTGAAGACAGATAGATCCAAGGGATTGAATTCTCTTGTGTCGTTTGGGGACTACGGTGTAGTGATCTAGTATGTCCACAATCTATGAGCCAAGTGAATTATTATGAAGAGAATAATTCATTGAGATAGAATGAGTTATGATATGTATGACTCATGGTCAGCTTGATATTAGGCCTAGATTGTCACACACGTTGTAGATGTTGCGACGAGTAAATGTTCAAATATGAGATATTCGCTGGAGCTCCTATGTTATTGAATATCCAATAAGCCCATGAATTATTGGATATATAGAGGAGATCTAATAAGAGCTAATGAGAGATTATTAGTTAGATATCTACTAATATAAAAGACTTTGGTAGTTGGATGAAGATTTAGTATATAATCCATTATGGTTAAGTTAATAGAGGCCTCTATAAATAGGAGGAAACCAAAGGGTCATAGGCTAGACCTCTTTTAGCTACCATCTCCTATTCTCCTCTCCCCCTCTCCTTCTCAACCTACAACCCTTATTTGGGCGTATGGACAGCAAGAAGGGCCGCCCTTTCTTGATTGTGTGGTGCATATAGCGAGGAGGATCGTGCAGCGATTTAAGAAGCATCTTCGTAGTCTCTACCGTGTGGATCACCACTAAAGAGGATAGTTGACCTCATTCATCCTCTTCCATAGATCTATAGGAATTCAGGGATATACGATCTCCCTATGTAACACAATCTTCTTATATGTATAGTTTTTCGATTTCGTGGGTTTTTACATATCAATTTTTGCACGACGATAAGAGACTAATTTTTATATAAAAATATGAGATTTTATTTTCTGTTCTTCCGCTGCGCATGTGATGTCGCTCCATATTTCCCAACAATAAAAAAGAGTCACCTGGGCTAGTCTCGGGAGCATTTGCCTTGCCTATGAGGATCCATGAAAAAATAGATTGACATCATCTTTGGGGGACATACTATCAGAGGTAAAATCTCCTTTTAAGTTGAAAAGCCTACTCCCATGCCTCCTAAGAAAGACTCCAATGGTAAAAGAATGACCTAGGATCATAGAAGAAGATATATGCTACCTAGACACCATAAGTTGAATTCTAGATTTTGATGATCCTTAGAAGATGTTTTTTATTAAAAAAAATCTCCTAATTACTTATCATAAAAGGAGAAGAGAACACTTATTGCTGCCCAGTATCACGACGGCTGCATGGTCGAGCGGTGATGCGAAGGAAGGGCAGGGCACAGGCGTAGATTGGGCCAAGGGCAGGAACGATGATAGCTTGCTACAAGAGATGTCCATTGTCGATTCGAAGGGAAGAACTGCTTGACTTGTCCACTTTATGGTACAACCTACGTATCGGGAAGTTCCAGCTGTAACCTACATTAACCATTAGAAAATGAGAAAACGGCATCTCGGGTGCTTTCGCCTGAAGCAGATGCATGGGAGGTTGGAAATGCCTCAGCTAACAGGGCCTAACTTGTCTCGATTAGAGATCAATTAGAGTTGGTCACATTATCAAGATTGTCATCGTCTAGGCGATCGTCGTCGAATCGGACATCTTGCGATCTATGCAAATCAGCAGGGTGCCTAACTTGCATAATTGGGTCGCACAATAGAGAAGACAAGGCAAGGCGGCTGCGGAGAAGATGTCCAAGTCGAGGAGCTCCCGAATTGACACGGACTTGTTCCTGTCTTTATCACGCTGGGGAGCTCCCGACCTAACGGTGTAGGCTGCACCCTCGAGTCAGCCACGCTGTCAACGCGATCGCTTCCTCAAGATGACATTGAGTTGGCCATGTCATTAAGTTGGTCACACATCAAGTCGACTGCGTTCTCACATTGACACGAAAACCCTCGACTCATCCGTGCTCTCAAGTCAATCGTCCACCGTCGGCTCCTTGTTCAAAATGGGCGTGCCATCAAATTAGTTGCGCCTTCAAGATGACTGCACCGTCAAGCCGGCCATCTCACGCATCGCGCGGTCGTCCTTCTCGCGCGCCTTCAACTTAGCTGGCCGACTTGGTCAAGCTTGGTGGTGGCAGCAGTTACTCAAATCTGCTGTAGCGGCTTCCAGAAAGGATGTCTTGGTGCACGTGCGTGAAGGCAATGTATAGTACGGATCGAGGTGGCATCCGCTGATAGTAACAATTACATCTTGGTGTCGAGTGAAAAAAGATAGATATATATATATATATATATATATATATATATATATATATATATATATATATATATATAAGCAGCTTACCTGACTTGGCCAAATCGATAGAGAAACAGTGCCGAGGGTCAAATCAGGAGTCACTCGACTCACGTAATCCATGCAAAGTGACTGAGTAAAGAACTAGCATTTAAGCTGTTGCTATTAAAATAGAATATAATTGATCAGACTCTATTTAAAAATATATATATTATGAGTTGAATTTTTGAGGAATTAATTGGATGCTCTTTTATGATGAGTTTGAAACCCTCGTGTCATGTGCAATCAATATAATTTTATTATATGTATATATGACTGAGCTCTAGTTTGATTCAAAAAATTAATTAATTAATTAAAATTATGATTTTAGGGGTAAATTAGTAGGATGAATTCTCGGAAAAATAAAAAGAGCTCGTTTTTGTTTTTTCTCAAATAGAACTCTGATTTCTTTTTTTTTAAACATAGTTTCGTTATTTATCACCCTTTCTTTGCTAAACCAACGGATTAAACCGAACCCAATTAATAATAAAAAAATAAATTTAAGATACCATTAAAACTAATAAAAATTAGAATAAGATTTTGGAATGTATAAAAATGTATATTGCAAGTTCTCATGTTTGAAATAATAGGTTAAATATATATATTAAAAATAATATTTCTATTCTTTTAATATTTTAAAATTGGGAAAATATTTTGAAGTCATAAATATTTAAATTATTTTTTAGTAATTTTTAACTATATATAAATATTTAAATTAAATAATCTTAATTTTATGCATAATGTTTGCTTTATTTTTCTAAAAATATTCATATGGAGCCTCGTTATGACGATCACTTGGTAAAATTAAATTTGATTTAATGAATAATTTTTAAAAAATACTCACATTTTAAATATTTTTTATAATTAAATTTGTGCATAATGTTTGTTTTATTTTTTTATAAAAATATACGTATAGAGCCTTGTTATCACGAACACTTACTCTATTGAATCTTAGTAAAATTAAATTAAATTTAATGAATAATTTTTAAAAAAATTATATTTTAAGTATTTTTTAAACAAGTGTCCCAAAAATTAAAACACACCCAAACTCCCCCTCTTCCTTTGCAATTATCGTCGCTTCAATTGCCTCCATCATTGCCCGCCCTTCTCTCTTCCCTACCATTCACCTCATCTCTTACTCATCCTATCCCTTTCTTCTCCATTAGTTGCCCTCATTCCTTGTCACTTTCTTCTCCTCTCCCCTCCTTCCTTGTCACTCATCTTCTCCTCTCCTCCTCTCCTCTTCACCCCCACCGTCTGCCCTCCCCTCCTCTCTCTTCCTTCCTTATCGCCTACTCTCTCCTCCTCCTTTCCTCTCCTTCCCTATCGTATCATCTGCCTATTGAATCTAATTGATTATATTTAGATGTTTAACTGAATTAGACAATTGACGCAGGAGGAATTGACATTGCACCGGAGAAGATCACGTTAGGATATTGGATGATAGAAGGCTTCGGATGTCAGGCATCGGGCCAAGGAGAGCGGAATTACGCCAAGGATATCGAGGTTGCAGAGGTCAACCGCCGATTGGGCAATAAGTCGCAAGAGAGGACGATGCGCTGAAGAATCGGACGAAGCGTCAACCAATGACGTCTCGAGTAACAGAATGTCAATTTGCGTTGTAATAATTATCTAGATCGGAGTATAGTTTTGACTTATGTGTGTAGGATTAACTACGATAACGATGAAGACATAAAGCGAAACAAAGTTCAAAGTCAAGCGCGAAGGATTCATTACGAGTTCGAGAGTTCGACGGAAGTCCGAAGGTTCGTCAAGAATGCTGTCGGAATTAGCCGAGAATGAGTAGGGAGCTTGCCGAAGGGTTTTTCGGAAGCTCGCTGGAAGGTTAGTTGGAAGTTCGCGGAACTCACCGAGAAAGATCAGAGCTTGCCGAAGAAGCTCATTGGAACTCGCCAAGATCAAATCGTGAAGTCTAGGAGCTTGCCGGGAGTCCGCAGAATAGTTTCTGAGAGTTTATCGGAAGACCGCCGAAAGTTCGCCGAAAGCTCATCGGAAGAAGTCTTGACTTACGGACTTTGTAATAGCTTAGAAAATATCTTTAAATTCGTAGTTAGCATATTAATTAAGGTTAGGATTAGATGTTAATCCTATAACCCAAGTAGGAGCTAATTGGGCTAGAGTTCGGATTGATTTGGGCCAAGTTTGGAGCCCAACTAGTGAGCTGAAATAGTGTAGGTGGTGGCATCGCCAGATTAGGCGGTGGCACCACCCAGAACCCGAGAACTGAGCGGTGGCATCGCCCAGCACCTGAGAGGTCCGACGATGGCATCGCCCAGCACTTGAGAGGTCCGGCGGTGGTACCGCCAGCCTCGGAAATCCAAGAGAATTTAAAATTTGGAGCCCAAATTTGAATCCTCTTGGGGCCTATAAATACTCCTCAATTCTCAGCTGAGATCACAACCTTTGAGAAGTAAGAGATTGAGATAAAAGTCTTAGCAAAGCCTTTAGCAAGTTTTTGTTTTCAATAGCTTGAGTGTTCACCTCCCTTTTTCTCTTTGAAAATTTGTAAGAGAGTGAACCACTTGTAAAAGGTTGTAAGAGGGGTATTTGTCCTTCCCCTTCAAAGTGATTTGCTAGTGAAAGTTGGGAGCCTCTTCGAAGAAGGCTTCGCAAGTGGATGTAGGTCATTTTGACCGAACCACTTTAAATTGGTGTGTTATCTGGTTTATATTTACTTATTACTATTTACCTTACTGCAAACTTTCATACGTGCTTTACTTCCTCATTACTTTTGATGCACACCTTTACGAACATGCTTTCAAGTTAAACACTTTCGAGTTCAGCTTTAATCCACTGCACTAATTCACCCCCCCCCTCCTCCTCCTCCTCCTCCTCCTCCTTCTCTCATCTCTTTCCTTGGAGCCCACCCTTTCCTCTTTCCTCTTCCCCCTCCTCGTTGTTCATTGCCACTCCCCCTTCCCCCTTCCCCCCCCCCTCTCCTCCCTCTTTACCAATGAGGTCCCCCTTCCCTCCACCCCTCTCCTCCCTCTTTACCAATGAGGTGTCATGGTAGGAGCAAGCAATGGCAATGACAAAGGCAACAATCGCAATAGAAGCAATGGCAGTGGCAGAGGATGATGGATAGTTTAGATATTTTCTTTAAATCAAGAAAAAAAACCAAAGGAGGTTGGGAAATATTTAAAATATTGATATTTTCTAGGAAAATCACTATAACTTAATTAAGCTTTGATCAATTATATTCTTTTTTTTGTAATAATATATTTTTTTCAATCTTGAGTTATATACATTTAAAATATGCTTAAAATATCTTCTTACTATAAAGACTCTCATTGTAGACGATTAATAATTTTTTTTAAAAAACTTAAGATTTGAATATAAAAGACTCGTGATTCAATTAAATATATTTTTTTGAGAAATAGTGTCGTAGCTTTTAAGGAACCTTTAGGACCTCAAAATTATTATCTAATCTTAAAAGGGTTATAAAATAATATCGTTTTTACTTTTTTAGTTTATTTTATAAATAATATTAATATTTTAAAATACTATATGTTGATATATTATACTAAGTTATTCTTTAAAAAAATATTCTGTGTTAAAAATTGAAACTTATTTCTTAATTTTTTAAATAAATTTAATGTTTGTATAATTAGAATAGATTCAAATTTATTTGAATCAATTTGTTGAACCAAACATGAGTTGAACGAAGGAAGAAAAAGTTGGAAAAGACCCAAAAAGATCCCTCATATTTTGAGAGATAAAATTAAAATTTTAAAAATGAGTATTTTTTAATAAAAATGGAAAATAAGATGTACTTTAGAAAATAAATAAATCATAATGAAGATAGGTTAAATCCTAGCCTAATTTGATAGGTTAATTGAAACCCTATGTGAATTTGACACTTGGCAACTAAACACCATGTTACCATCATCTGCCTAATATCTATTTAACTTTTCAGATAATCCAATATGTCAACTGATTAGGTTGGTTGATTAACAAGACAACACAATTGTAATGTTCAGTGATTTAGATGACTCCTCATATTCGAGTAATGCTCTATAATCTTAAAAAATCATTCTCATGTATTAATTTTTCTAAAATGGTTATGAAAGTCATTTATAATGGGTTTTATATCACGACCCCTATAAATTAATTTAATTGACCTATCAACTTCGTTTGATATAAATTACTAGTCACAATGCTTCAACTAAAATTGATAATAATATATTTATCAAACTCTTATAAACTAATTACTCTTATCAGACAAATTACGAGTGTTATACTTTAAGTACACTAGTTTAGAGCATGACTTTCTTATTGAATTATAAAAAACTTTATAACTTTTCTAACTCTATTAATCTAAGGATCAAAGATTCTTTTACGAGGCATAGTTTTATAGGATTCTTTATGGAATCCACTCATCTTTCAATACCATGAGCCCTCCTTTTATAGGTCCACATCAATAGGGAATATTTTTTTTTTTTTTTTTTTTTGTGTTATGTTGACTAGGTGCCACATCATCGCTAATTAAATTAGATCCTCTTGGATGTGAGTCTTATATAGTTACTTATAATTTAATCATATGTAAATTTTGATTGGTTATTGATTCTAGTAATATGATTTTATTAGTTTTAATGAATTCTATAATTTTGAGAAAGGCATTCATAAAATGAATTCTATCCATTAGTATTAGAATTTATTGTTGATCTAGGGTTGAGTTGATTGATCTCACTTTTTCAAGGTTGTTACGTATTGAGAACCGTAGAGGAGGTGGATGCTTCTTTAGGATCACCTCTGTCAAAAAAAAAGTCCTTTGTTATAATCATTAAGTGCAAAACTAGACCAAGAGCATGTCTATTATTACTTAAATGCTCATATCAATTTGAAGTCTTATTGGAGGATTTACAATCGAATTTTCGATTCTAAACCATACCTAAGATACTCTTATTTATAGAGTGGAGGGGTATATTTTTAAAATAAAAAATATTCTAAAAGATATTCTCTCCTCTAACTCATGTTGATATGGTAGGTCTAGCTAATTAGGCTTTGTTGAGTCTTGATTAGTTCAAAATATTGGCCATATTATTTGCTAATATTATATTTTAGAAATATCTATTCATGTGAGAGTGCAATGCACATAACAAGAACTCTATGCCTATAGCCTTATTAGAAATCGATAAAAGAGTATCTTATATGCCTCTGCTTAAAGCAAATGTGTGAAAGGTTGAAAATGCTTTACCCAATTGGGACATTGAATGCCTTACCCAATTGGGGGCATGTTGAGTGCCAAGGAGAATCTCCTTTGCCAGGAGAGCCTATGTTAAGCACATTGCACGCTATGCATAGTTAGGGTGTATCGAATGCGGGGAAATGCTTTGGTCATAAGGGTTCTATTAGTTACATCATATACTTTATTTAATTAGGTCATAATGAGTAGGGGGAGACAAATTTTACTATGTCAATTGTGTCATATGCTTTATCCTAATAGGGTGCCGAGGAATGAGGAGACACAATGAAGCATCAATGTAAGCTCACATGACAAACACAATCAGGGAGCATGACACATGAGGAGATACACTAGAATATTGAAGTGTGCTCATATGGTTTATGTTACGGTAAGTAACTTTTTAAGCCGTGGCCTCAGGGCCGACGCGGCTCGGTTCTGGGGTCCGGATGTCAGGGATCTCGGGCGACGTCCCTCGGGGTCTCCCTGCGGTCGGGCACCGTGGTTCGGGATCGGTCGTTCGGGTCGGCAGGTCGGCGGGTCGGGTCGGGAGGAAGCTCCGGGAAGAGGCGACACCGTCTTCGCACCTGCACACAGGTCGGGTCGGGGTGCTCGACCCGATCCCTCCGACGATCAAGTTAGAGAAAGATGTGGAGGGGGTTTCGGAGGAAGAGAAGCAGAAGTGCTTTCTATTGTGTTGAGTGTGTGTTCCGCCTCCCCCCTTTTGTTTGGGACTTGGAGGGTATTTATAGAGGAGGTTGGATATTACCTGACGTGCCCGTTTGCAGGGGCAGGACGGTACCGTTGGTGGCGTCTGACATTGCCACTGGGGCTGCGTGGGAGGCCGAGCTACTGCAGGGTATGGCGAGCCTCGGTCGATGTGCTCCTGTGCCTCGACCGAGCGCACGAGGTCAAAGCTGAGGTGGTTGGCTGAGGGCTGGTGACGTCGGCAAATGTCGAGTCTACATCAGTGCTTGCCTCCTCGGGCAGTGTGTCTACCAGGCGTGCTGACGTGTTACATCGCCATTTTTACCCCTATCAGTTTACATGATTATAAAGCATGAGAAAAAGACATATTGGCCGCTACGTCTCATTTCAAAACTAGATGTATTTTAGATGATTTCGAGTCCCTTACATCACATAAGTGTCATCTCAAAACTAACATTGGAGTATGCTTGGGCATAGTCAAACTAATGTTCAAGTTCGAGATTTTATACAAGTGTTAAAAAATATAATTTTAGATCTTCAACCTTAGATGATATGATATGATCTATAAATTTATAGAATGGAGGAAACTATTCCTAAAATAAGGATATTTTGAAAAGTCTCCGCTCTAGCTCACGTTAAAATAAGGATATCATTTTAAAAAACTTTTTTAGTTTACTTTATGATTTATCTTAATATTTTAAAATATTATATGTTGATATATTTTATTAATATACTGTACAAAATTATATTTGAAAATATTTTACGTTAAAATTTAAATCTTATTTATCATATTTTTAATATAAATTATTTAATTAAAATTTTAGAATCAATTTGAATTTATTTGAATCGATTCATTAAAACAATTCCGAAAGGTTTTTATCAGACACACTTGTAAATCTAATTTTGTAGGATACTTTGCCAAACCCATTCATCTCTCAACATCAAATTTATAATAAACTTGTTCGAATCCAAGATTGCCTATTTAACCCAACACCTCAAACAAGTAGAATTTACATTAATAAGCTCAAATAAGTCAGTCAAATTCAAAGAGTTCAAAGGTGTGTGCATATGTAGAGATGCCTTCTTTTCTTAGATACATATCGATAAGAATATGAATACTTTTAGATGTCATGTTGATTATGAATACTTGTGTGACGACACCACATCTCTAAGCATCAAACTTACACTAAACTGGGATGGAATCCAAGATTGGCTATCTAACCCAACACCTCAAACAAGTAGAAGCTACATTAATTAATAAGCTCAATCAAGGAAGCCAGTCAAATTCAAAGACTTCAGAGGTGTGTGCATATTTAGAGATGCTTTTTTTCATTATATCCAAGTAAGCTAAATGGTGCCACATCATTACTGGCTGAAGCAAACCCTTAGAGTAAATTGGTTGCACCTCTCGAGTTATGATTGGTTGTCAATTCTAATTATATCATTGAAAATAAATTTTAGCATTTTTGGAAAGACATTCATAAAATATATATGACCTAAGTTATAGTTTTGATTCAACAAATAATAATCATTTAATATTTTTAGATGTAAAATAGGTTGGATGAAATATGCTGATTTTATCCTTTTTTTTTTTCTCATAGCATCCAAGTTTTATGCTCATACTTTTCAATATTTATTCTTCCTCTCCTCTTTATTCAAAATGCCCCCGATTTTTTTTCTTTTTTATTTGTCTGATTCATCAAAAACTAAACCAAAAGATAAAATAAATGGAAGTGTGTAAAAATAGTAAGGATTATAATCCAAGTTCTTATTTTAAATTAATATTTAAGTACATATAAATATCGAAAAACAATATTTTTGTTCTTTTGCAATCATAAAAATTAGAATCTTTTTAGGTATATAAAATGTATAATCCAAATTTTTATTTTTGGATGACATTATTTTGTGGATAATATTAAGTTTAAATGACTTAAAATTTAGTCAACTGCACTATTTTTGGGAAACAATGTAAATAAACCAATCTTTTTTTTTTTTTGCCTAAAATATACCCACCCACCGAGCCTCATTATCACTATGTAGAATCTGAGCATATTTATATTTATATTTATATTTAATTTAATTAAGAAATGATTATTTATATTATTTTTTGGAAATAGTGTAACTGTCAATTCGAGTGTAAAAGACACACGATTGAGTTCTGTACACTTTCTTCTAGAAAAAGTGTAATCGACTTTTCAGAGACCTTTAGAACATTAAAATTAATTTACTGACTTTAAAAAGAATTATAAATAGTATCATTTTTCTTATGATTATCTATCTTAATATACTAAATTATTTTGAAATATAAATTTCTAAAATTTACTTTAATATGTGCTCTAATTTATTTTTAAATTATTTTAAAAGAATAAATTTATTTAGTTTAAATTTTAGAATCGATTCAACCGATTCATTGAACCAAATCCGAACTGAACAAAATAAGAAAATGACAAAAAGATGGAAAAGGCAGAAAGAAAATATCCCCTCATCTTTTGAGGGGTAAAATTAAAGAGTTAAAAATAAGGTATTTTACGGAATTAAAAAAAAAGAAAATTATTTGTTCTTTAGAGATAAATAAAAGGGAAATTCGCGCAAATAGGTACCGTAATTGAAATATGTTTTTGGCCTTTTTCCATCTCCGCTTGACTCACTATATATATATACCCTTCCCTCAGCCCCTTTCCACGCTTCGTTCCCGAGATTACATCGAAGGAAACCGCGAGGAAGGAGACGGCACGACGGTCTGCGACGAAGCCGCCAACAACAACACAGCGGAGCAGACCCCAGATTCCATCTATCGAACAAAGCTCTCGAGTCTTTGATTCCTCCTCCTATTCCCCTTTCCGAAAGATCACTTCAAAGCTCAGAACCTGTTCTTTGCCGTCCCATTTCCGGACCCTTTCCTCGATCTGGGGCCCCGCCTCCTTTCTCTCTCCGCGGGACGCCGGACCCGGTTTTTCGATCGAGGCGACCGGGGGTTTCGGTTGGTGGTTGAGGGTTCAGGTGCGGTCTTGAGATCGGATACCTCGGCTGCTGGCTTTGCTCGAGTAAAGGAGGAGGCGCCTTTCTAGTTCTTCGGTTGTGGTTTCTCGAGCCCCGGGATTGATCATTGTTTAGAAAATGCAGGGCTGCACTTGGAAATCTTTCTGGACTTTGCAGTCGAGTCAAATTAGTTGCTTTAGATGAGCTCTGCTGCGAAAAGGGATTTCAGTTCTTGCCTGTGATCGCTACTCACTGGGCAATTAGCGTTCTTGAGGTGCCATCAAAATGTGATTTTTTTTCTTTTGCAGAAAGAAAATAAGTAGCAGGATTTATGTGACAACTTCACTCGGATGCTTTAGGTTGGTCTTTTGCCTTATTAGAACATAACTTTCCCGACATTTCATTGGGCGTGTGGACAACATAATCGTGGGGGAGCACGGCGGTGATCCATTCCCTTACCAGAACAGCTGAACCGAAATCTAAGACTTTCTGGTCAACCATTTCTGGTCAACGAAGGGTCATTTTACGATGTCTCGCTGCTTTCCTTATCCACCACCAGGATATGTAAAGAAGGCGAGGAATGATGCAAGGCGTGACCATGTGGACTCACTGGCAAAGGTGCTTCTTCGATATGTTTATCTAATCTTGTTGAATCTATTAGCCCTCATCTCATAGGTCTTATTTCGTTTGCCTGCCAAGCACATATTGCTTCGCTCTTGGTATTTGATAGTGTATGTTAGGAAGCCGATTAATAGGTGTGGGCATGGTTTTGTTATATCAGTTGATCAGAGTCGTTATGGCTGCAGTCTGCGTGCCAATTGCATTGTTCAATATGCTGTCTTGGTTTTTAGTTGATTGTGTTCTGATTCAACAAGTTGCGACCACTTACAATAGGTTGAGAAAATTCAGTTGCGCTTTATATATATATATATAATCATAGATCCATTATTTTAGAATGCAAATGATAGTCTATTAATAAACTGTTCAAGAAGATTTCACTTACAGTAGCTCTCACATCTGCATGTATTATTGTTGGCCTGCTTTTGAGGCTCTTGTGGATTCAAGATGAGAAATGTTTCCCTGGTTGCACAGTAACTGAATACCCTTGTTCTGCTTACATCTCTATCAAAAACATTGGTAATATTATGGACAATTGAGATCTCTCATTCTGATGGAATGACAGAGGGGTGAGTGTTGGAAAAGTCTGATTCTCACAACAATCTAACCTACATCTGCCATTAACATAATAATAACAATGATAAGAATGTGTACATCCTGTCGTTGACTTTTGTCACTAGATGTTCTCTTGTAGCTACCAGTCACAGAAGAAATTAGGATAACACATCTTTATTAGACTAGTGAAGTTGCTGCTTCAGCTGTGAGACAAAGTTTAATGGAGAGGACCTGTAAATTCTTTCTAATACTTTTGATCTGGTTAAAATTACAAATTCACAGATCAGTTTAGGAAGTAAACCTATTGAACCACTTAATGTTGACCATTTTGCTCGTCTGATTTGAAATAAGCAAAGAGTTCAAAATTTCGACATATTAGGATACCAGTGTCAACTTCTTGTTTGACTCATAAGTCTTGCTTGATATGTCGACCACTTTTGTAACCGAAAAGTTGTCATTGGATTGCTATGCACTCTGCCAGCAAGATGCACCCATAAATGGGCTCATGTCCTTACACAAATCCGTTCAGATCATGGTAATTTATATGTGTTTTGTTAAAAAAAGATTTCTGTGTTGAATCTAACAGGTTTAAGTTTATATGTGAGAGTAGTTATTTCAGATTTACCTGAGGGAGATCTGCAAGGCTTTGAATGACAGCTTGTGCATTTTCCTTCTAACATAAAAGCATCTTGATTTATCTACCATGATTTTCTGGGTGATGTTATGTTTTCTCACTTAAGAAGAGAAAAGAGAGACTTTTAACATGATATTTAGCCCCGTTGGTAAAATGATCTCGTTACATGTTTTTTCATGCTTTAATAACTGAGAGAGCTTCAATCTTAGAAATTGTGAAGACATGCATTGATAATTCCCTTCATTTATGAGACTGTTTTCAGTTTTTAATTAATTGTAATGGCGTCTTTTGTCCTATATTTGTTGTTGATGTGAGAATTTAGAATGATGATTTACCTTTTCTTGTGGCTGACTTTTTGTTAACCAAGAAGTGGGCTATCATTTTCAGGCGAAGCAAAAAGAGAAAAAGCATAAAAAGGAGAGAACGGATGAAGAAAAAAGCAAAGATAAAAGGAGGAAGGACAAAGAACTAAGTCAAGATAAACACAAAGAGAAGAACAATCAAAAAGAAAAGCACAAGGACAAGAAAAAGGACAAGGGTGTAAGCAGGACATCTGAAGATGGGACTGAAAAACCGATTCAATCTCACCATGAAGACAGGCTTGGGGGCGGATGGAAAACTATAGAAACCAACCATTGTAAACTTAGTGATGGGTTGGACCGTCAGATCAAAATGGAAGAAAAGGTCTCAGCAAACAGAGTGGTCGATAACTTCACTAGTTCAGTTCAAAGAAGCTCTGATGTATCGGGTACTAAAGCTGCAAAGGTTATTGAAAGAGTTGCAAGTAATAAAGTTATTCCTGCTTCCATGGATTCCTTGACAAGCAGAATTAATGGGATGGGAAGACCAGCAGACAGAGTCCTAAATTCAATTCAAAGTCAGGCTGAGGTCCTTCGATCTGCAAACACAATTCAAAGAGAAAGAAATGCAGCTAACAAGTTGGTTTCAAACCTCACTCATCTTGAGCAAACAGGAGATGCTGGTAAGGGTCAACCAGTAAATAACTCTAGGGTTTCTATTCAACAAAAAACTGATGGTCCATATGTTGCTGCTGTGGGAAAAAAGGAAAACTGCAAACAGAACAAAGCCCTTACAGATCCCAGTAGCACAATGCAAAGATCATTTAATGGTTTGAGTCGATCAGCAGAAAGCACTGCCATTTTAGCTAATGAGAAAGTTGATGGCATTGGCCTCACAAAGACACTAGAGGATAGAGGAGAAACAAAGAAATTTGTTCCAAACAACATTTTAATAGAGCAGAGAGAACAAGATGGGATCAGCCAAGCAGTGGAGAAGGATGCTGACAAAAGAATTGGAAGGAAAGAGAAGAACACAGAGGAGGAAGCTTATGGTAGAAAAGTAGAAAGACACAAGGACAGAGATTGGGATAAGGACAAGAGCAAACTTGAAGTGAAAGGAAAAGATCAGGAAAAACGTAGTCAGAACTGTGAGCGAAAACATAAAGAATATGATGAGATAACAGACATGGGTAAAAAGGTTCATATGGATATTCCAAATGCAGAACTGATAGCTTCTGCAGAAGACCAGAAGAGTAGCAATACTCATGAAAATAAGAAAAGAAAGGAACTTGAGATGAATGGCCTTGTGCATGGTGCGTAATCCTTTTTAGTGGTTCAATTTAGCTGCTTTTCTTTGATTCTACAAGCGCCATTTATTTTATGATATCCTAGGTATCATTTTTCTCTGGTTATGGGTTTGAATTACTATGCTTGCTTTGTCATTTCAGAGAACAATTTGCTTCCTAACAAGTTCCAGAGAACAACTGCATCCGACCTTGTAGCAAATGGGAAAATAGTGAACTTATCCCATAATGCTTGTTCTTCCATGAATTCTGGGGCCTTAAACAACAGCAAGGCAGGAAAGCACCCTGTAGATAAAAAAGAACACATTACAAAAGACATAAAAGCAGCGCAACCATCATCAAATGGCTTGAGGCATCCGGCTGTTATGCACATGAAACCTCCTCATCCAGACTCCAAGTATCTTGATGAAATGTACTCTGTTCCAAAAATGGATGATTATCCAGAGTATGATGACCAGGATTGGTTATTTTGCAGAAGTCACCTTCATTCAAACCCAAGGACAAAGCTTGAGGCTGAGGAAAGACCCCGAGTGTGGGCCAAGGCAATAAGAATTGGGTCCGAAAATGTTGTTGCTTTGCCCTATGTCATTCCATTTTGATAACGGACACTCATTATACCTGAACTGCCTGATTCCTTCTGAAGATGCGGTAGCAGGATCAAGAGACGCCACTTTGTTCCTTGTCGCTGCCTTTCGTTTTAAAAGCCTGTTCTTTCAGGTGCAAGTTCTGACTTGTTGCATCAGTATTACATGCCACTTACAATGTCCTGGACCGTTTTAAGTTGGATCTTCACTCACTTGTGATGCTGGAGATGTGGAATGGCTCTGAGCTTGCAGGATTTGGAGGATGTGTCAAGATATGCTCATATCTGTATCGTATCAAGTGGAAATGAGCTTGTTTGCTGAAAATTTTGCGGGTCCATAAAATAGAGCAGAGATCTTGGCTTATTATATAGCATTTGAATTGGTTCGAAATGATCACCCTTATCATGGATACAAAAGGGTTTTCCTGCTACACTATTGCACAATTTCATGTAAAGCTTTTCATAACTTAAAATGTACAGTAGAAGGGGAAGAGAAGAAAACTAAAGATAATGTTGTCATTCATTGATATCTTACTTATCATAGGCTGACTTTGTTTTTATTTAGGGAGAGGTTGATATAATAGAGGCTCCGTTAGCATGAGTTCTGAAAGTGCAATGACTTTTTTTTTGTTGCACTAGCTGAAATCACTTTGCATCTTAGACAATTTTTCATATGGTGGATGCTCAAGTAGTTCTCGAGATAGATGATCTTGCTTATTGAAGCCACTTCTAGGAAAATACAGCAAAGATACCAAGTAGCTATACAATTTTTTCCAGTGTAGTCTTTACGTTTTTTTTTTCTAGTCTAAATTTGTTTTTGTTGCATAACAATTGTAAATGATGTTCAAGACATGTCCTTTATCAATTCCATTTAAATGTCTTTTGTTTCCAGATATTGTCAGAATCTATTTTGTTTTCTAACAACAAGATGTGGTTGGAGTTCTGAAACTGTACTATGTTATCCTGTGTAACTTTAGGCATTCTTAAACAGCCGGTGGTGTAGATATCATTTAATTCCTTCAATGTCGAGTTGTAACCTTTGATATCCTGCAATTCTTTTCAACCGTGTGTTGTATGGTATTGTTTGTGGATTCAGCTTGATTTTGTAATAATGTTTGCCTTGTTCATCATGGAATTACACCGTACATGCAATTTTCTCCCAATCCTTTTCATCAAGGATTGTGCAACTTCTTTTGTACCTCTGCCCTACTTTGCTATCCTCATTTTCTCAGATTTGACACAATTAATGTTTAGTATTTTTTTCATGAAAATAGTTGGTGTTGTAGTCTCTTTTTAATTAGAAGCAACAAGAATTTGTTGCTTCATCAGTAATATGCTGTAGTTTCTTTTCATTCTTTTGATTGAAACATATTCAAATCAAAATTTGCAGTTACCACATGTTCTATTCATATCTGAACTTCACAAATGATTTATTATTAGCACTCTTTTTTTTTGGTTCTTTGTTTCTTTTCGGCTCAAAACTTTATCCATCTGATTTGGTCATCCTATTTTAAATGAAGATGTTAAGTCGTTTTGTATATATTATGTTAGGCTTTCAATGCTTACCCGTCTGGGATTTTATTTGTCTCATGCATCAATATTTTCCTAATATAATTTTAATCATATCGAACGGAAGAGAAAGGGACGAAAGCGAAGAGGATTAGATGACTGCTCATAGTCATTTGCATAAACAGATATCTTACAAAATCAAAAGAAACATGATGATGATGTTTGCTAAAGATCGAAGGGAATCCGATATCTCTACCAATCCCACACTAAGGTTCCAAGAACTCATCTGACGTTTTGGCTCAAGTACTTGACAGCTTCTACAACGTTTTTAGCGATGTTGACGGCCACCTTGGCGACCATCTTCGTCCCTCCGGCGAGAAGACCGGGGAAAGCCTCCGCCGCCGAGCCAAACACTCCTCCCACCTTCACCGACACATCCTTGACCTGCGCAACGGTGGAATTGAAGGCCGCCGCTGCCGCTGCCGCGGTCGTCGTCGTGCCGTCTACCCTGACGATGGACACGAGCACATCCTTGATGAGGCTGAGTGCGAACTCAAGCAGCTCGGTGACGCTGTGCCTGACGTGACGAAGGAAGGAGTATATGACGAGGCCGGGCAGTCTGAGGACCCAAAGGAGGAGGAGAAGAGGAACGGCTGTTCCCTTGAAGAGCACAAGAGACGCCACGTCCACCAGTGAGAGGAAGCCATCGAGCACCAGTTTGAGGGATGCAAGCGCCATTGTCGTCGGGATCAACGAAGGCCACCGCACGAGGAAGAGACTGAGGCGAGGAGCTGCACGTTGAAACTTGTATCGTTTGTTTTATTGCAGCGTCCGCATCGTTCAGGCAGCAATCACTCTTTCCGTGGTCAAATCATCACCATCATCGTCATCATCATCGAGAGAGACGGTGTCGCTGTAAGAGTTAGGGAGGAGCCATCAGGCCGTGCACTACAAATCTGACGGTTGGGATGGAAGGAGAGCGCTCCGTGATTCGTGCCGTGGCACATTCTTGGTCTCCATCCTGTAGCTGGTGGAGCATCAGAAACATCACACCCTAACATTCTGCATGAAAGAGAGTTGTTTTATGCAAAGAATTATTAGGTTAATAATTGTTATTATTATAAGTTTAGGTCAGAGGGATGAATGGGTCAGAGGAGACTAGAAACTTCGCCACAATTAACACCATCGACATGCCTCCAAGGTGCTACACACAGGCCACGCAAACCCTAAGTCATTAACTTGAGAGTGATCTCAATCCGAAGAACATCCAAATTGATCGAGTCCACTTCTCCAAGCCGAAGAAAATTGATCTACAACGAGTTGACCGTGAAAGATGTGTTCGGTTGAATTCTCCTTTCACGTTCGAATTAGAACCATTCTAATTTATGGACACTTGTTGGTATTATATATATATATATATATATATATTACTCGTATAAGAAAACGAGGACACAAATTCGAACCCAAGGATTATAAAATCGAATTAAACCGGCCGGTTCGATAGGTCAATTCAAGATCCGGTTGGATTTCTCTGCAGACCGTCTGTGGTCTGTCCATGTTTCAAGATGCATGAACCCGTATCTCACGTGATCAATAAGGCAGTGGAAAGAAAGCAGGTTGGATTCAGTGTCGGCTGCAGCTGCTGTGAATAAGCATCAATCATTATTAACCTGTGACATCTCACTGCAGCACTGAGGTGAAAGAGAGCTCTGGCAGCACCTTAATCATCATCCTTTGTCATCATCTGGGATTATTTTGATTTATTTTATTGTGATTGTGTACCATCATAATCTCGGAAAAATTCGTTTTTTTAGGTATTTATCAATATTATATATTTTTAAAAGATCATTTCTATTTATCATAATTTTTAAAATATTTTTATAAGATAATATAAGTCTATTCAAAAATATTATAATCACATCGACCGATCAAAATCAGCGGATCAGTTCGAGTTATTACTATGTATTGCCATGAGTATTTTGGAGAATATAACAAAAAGGGTATTAATTAAAAAATAAAAAATATATGTTGGTCAAAGAACAGCCAACGAATTCAGATGAGGGTAATGGTAGAAGAACACCTGCGTTCTCTACATAGTTTTTGCTTCCCTTCACCATCTGCCCACTGCGTTAGCATAGCATCGCTGGAACATGTTGGGGAAAGAAGGTACCGACCATGAAACCTGTTGCTGCTGAACATTTCGCCATGAGAATCCAAGAGGAGACTTATGATTCTTTTATTTTAATGGTCATGTGATGTTCCGAGGCATGCAAGATAATGTCTTGTACAGTAATCCAGGATTTATTATTCATTTAATGGTCATGTGATGTTCCTTACCATGCAAGATCATGTCCTTTTCAGTAGTAGCTCATTGCAAAGGCACACAGGCATGATTCATGGTGCCTTGAAATGACAAGGAATTCCAGCATACAATCTAAACAAGTAGTCAGTCGCAGAAAGCAACACAATCAAAAGGGAGAACAAAGAAAATGAGGTAGGAGGCTTACTTGGCCAAAATTGAGTAGCCATGGCCTCAGTTGGAACTTTAGGCGAGCCTTGCATCAACCTCTCACATAGGTTTAGCACATAATTCAGGCAGCTCTAAAAGCATATCAAATTGCATGTCGCTGATTTCGACTCATAATCAACAGATTGCTTGCTAAAGCAGGGAAAGCAAAAGATGGAGTAGGTATGACTAGGAATGGCAGCTAGCAGAATCATTGTTAGCTTCATCATATCCGTATTTGGAGTAGACATGAATGCTTGAGAAGATGGAAATAACATTCAAATGGATCTAAAAGAATAAAAAGTGATTTTGATCTCCCATGTCTTCTCATGCAGGGGAGGTGCAAGGTCAACCTCCATGAACAGTTTCCATGTCGATCAGTGAAGTTCCCTATTTCCCTGTTGAATCACTTGAATCATATATAAAGTTTTCATGTCGATTTACTCACCTAATTCCGTTGACTTCCTCGGCAATGTGAACCTCGGAATCTTTGGCTTCTTTGGCATTGCCACTGGAAAATGACTCCCCAACGGACGCGCCGCGCCGGATGGCTCCCGTGCTGCAGTCAAGCAGCGGAGTGGTGGAGAAGCCTCGCCCCTGTCGCGAGGCACAGGTCCCAAGTGCACGGCCACTGCCTGCGACAGCCGTGAGCACGACGGAGTCCATGGAGGGGGCCTCGCTCCCCCTTCCCACCGAGGAGACCAACAACAGGGCCCGACAGTTCTCTTCCTTTTCTTTATTCCCCGCGCTTTGTGATGCACGAACAAAAGCGGCGAAGCGCACGCATTCATAGGGAGCGGAGAGATAAAGAGCAGTTCTTTTGCTCTGCTACCAAGCGTATCTCTTTTCTCTAGTAGCTGAAGTAGTTCGACTTGCCTTGAATGCTTTTCGCTTTTCTTCCGTGTAATTTCCTGCGAAGGTCGCCGCCTCCCTCCCTCTCAGCGTTTCTTGCAAGCTGCTGAGCTATTAACTCTGCAGGCTGTGAGCTCTGGAAACTGAAGAGAAGCGCAGCAGCCATCTCTGCAACTGACCATGCCGCCGCACACAGAGGCGACCTTCCTTTTTCTTCTTCTACTCTGCTTCTTCTCTGCCACAGGTGATGCTTTGTTTTCTTTCCTCGATGCTCTCCGCCGAGTATTCTTCTCTTGCGCTGCCCAAGTTTGGATTTTGACGCCGCAAGATCCTCTTTTTACCTCTTCTCGGTGCTCTTTAACGCGCTGTCGTCGTCTGTGGCAGCTAAAGGTGGGCGCTTTGCGAGGCTGGGCATCAACTATGGCACCCTCGGCGACGATCTCCCCTCCGCCGCTCGCTCTGTGCACCTCCTCCACTCTATTGGCGCCGGCGCAGTCAAGATCTATGACGCCAACCCGGCCATCCTCCGCGCACTCGCTGGCACCCGCTTCCGCGTCTCCATCATGGTGCCCAACGAAATCATCCCCTCCCTGGGCGTCAACGCCTCCGCCGCCGACGCCTGGGTCGGCACCAACCTCGGCCCCTTCTACCCCGCCGTCCGCGTCCGCTACCTCCTCGTCGGCAACGAGATTCTCTCCTACACCTCCCTCGCCAACTCCACCTGGCCCTTCCTCGTCCCCGCCATGGTCAACATCCACCGCGCCCTCAGCGCCCGCTCCATCCGCGACGTCAAGGTCGGCACGACCCTTGCCATGGACGCCCTCGTGACCTCCTTCCCGCCCTCCGCAGGCGCCTTCCGCTCTGACATCGCTGAGCCGGTGATGCGCCCTCTACTCCGTTTCCTCCACAAGACCCGCTCCTACTACTTCGTGGACGCCTACCCTTACTTCGCCTGGGCCTCGAATCCCTCCTCCATCCGCCTCGACTACGCCCTCTTTACCTCCAATGCGAGCTTCAACTACTTCGACCCAGGGAGCAAGCTGACCTACACCAATCTGTTCGACCAGATGCTCGACGCGGTGGCGGCGGCGATGGGCCGGCTAGGGTCCGGCGACGTCCGGATCGCGGTGGCGGAGACGGGTTGGCCGAACGCCGGCGACCTGGACCAGATCGGGGCCAACGTACACAACGCGGCCATCTACAACCGGAACCTCGCGCGGCGGCTGGCGGCGCGTCCGGCCGTAGGAACGCCAGCGCGGCCAGGGGCGGTGATGCCGGTGTTCGTTTTCTCTCTCTACAACGAGAATCAGAAGCCTGGGCCGGGGACGGAGCGCCACTGGGGGCTGCTGTACCCCAACGGGAGTAAGGTGTACGAGGTGGACCTCAGCGGGCGGCGGCCGCTGGACTCGTACCCGCCGCTGCCGCCCCCGGATAACAACGAGCCGTACAAGGGGAAGATCTGGTGCGTGTTCGGCGGCGACCGGAAGGCGGCGGCGAACGCGACGACGGTGGGGGCGGCGCTGGCGTACGCGTGCGGGCAGGCGAACGGCACGTGCGACGCGATCCGCCCAGCGGGGCCATGCTACAAGCCGAACACGCTCGTGGCGCACGCGAGCTACGCGTTCAACTCCTACTGGCAGCAGTTTCGGCAGGCGGGCGGGACGTGCTTCTTCGACGGGCTCGCCGTGCAGACCAAAACCGACCCAAGTAAAGGCCCACTTCCTTTCTCTTTACGGTGGCTTCCTACGGAAGTGGAAGTCAGTCTTTATTGTCCATAACCTGTTCGCTGAAAGTTCAAACTGACGCAAGTATTGCATGGTCCAGTGTGTGATATAGCAGGTAGGATTAGATTATGGCAACTTCTAGGATTCACAAAGAACTGAAACATAGAATATGGTTTAAGGTTTAGAATTGTGTGATGACTAAAATTAATTGTAGATCAATGTAAAGAATGCAGTGTTTAAATGGAGAAGTCAGAACTAAAATGATAGCAACTTCTTTGTGTGAAAATTAAGATGAATGTGATACATACCGTACTGCAGTGGCAACAAATTGGAGTTGATTTGAGATGGGTCGGTAATGGTTATGATTGGACTTCCGAAAACAATAAACTGCTCAGGCTTGATATCAATGGAAATGAAAATGTTCAAGTCGTAAAATATATCATAAAACATATCTTTCCTCTATAGGTACTTGCTGAGGTTGGCATTTTGGCCACCGAGAAGAGGTAGCTTGAGTCATTGTTGTTAAGAGATTTCCTAGTTATGAAGTATATTATAACAGATGATATGGATGAGGCTAACAATTAGTTGTTTCTGATTTATTAGACATGTATCTGGTTGTGAATACCTCAATAACATATAGTGCCTAGCATAGAGCAAAACATAGAACAAAGTAATGTGTTTTTTTACTAATATTATCTTTGCAATTATTCTGAAAGATTAGATAAACAAACATTCGAATTAATGGTGATGTTGTATTTGATTGTCAATAGTTGATAGCATATGGCATAATATTGAACAAAGGAATGTTCTTTGACTTGCTCGCAAAATGGTATGACAGGTTAGAGAAAGAAGCATTCAACCTAAAGTGACATTCCCATTCAACTTGGCACTAAGAAAAAACATCTTTTTCACATAGGGGAAATTTGTCACAAAATGATTTGAAGGATTGGGCAATCAAACATTCATTTTGATACTAAGAAACAACTCATTGTTTTCAGATAAGGGAGACTTTGACAATTTAGTCGCCTATTAACTTATGCTTTGAAGTTTAAAATGTAAATGTTTAGCAAAATTCTCTAACATGTATGCCATTTTTTAGTTGATTTCTTCATGGTTCGTATCATGATCATGATATATTTTGGGGAACTATTGTCAATCTTCATTTCTGTAATACACTCTTAATTGTTGAAACTGTTCTTCATGCTTCAGTAGATTACCGTTTATAACGATATGGGAAGATTGTTTGTGAAAGCACAGTTATGGAGAATTTGTGTCGGATGCAATGCTTTCTTCATGGGCTTACAGATTCATGGAATAAAAATTTCGATCTAATGATTCTCCTTTTTATTTGTGTGCTCTCTTTCTATGTTTGTTGTCTTGATTGAAATTGCTGGCTGAAGTGATTTTTTGATGATCTCTGCAGGTTACGGAACTTGCAAATACACGAGTTTGACAAACTGAGGAGTATTAACACTATCAGCAGCATGCCAAAATCAATATGTGATTTGCGGAATCCATTTGTTGAAACTCTTATTTATTTCCAGCGTTATGAGTTATTTTGAGATTAATTTGCAGTGGTATCTGAATTTTGAGGGTTACCTCTCTGTATCGTTCCAACTTACATAAATTTTACCGTGGTTTTCTGTTCATCTATTCTCTACCTGTTTTTTCTTCTAATTTCTTTTGGCATTTTCATTCATTTGTCTTTCATTCCACTTCATAAAATTTGTTGATGTCGATAATTATAATGAGGAAGCATATAAATTCTGTGATAAATATGAGCAATTACTTTTATGCAGTTGGTTTAGAAAATTCTCCAGGGTTACTTGGGAGTGAGCAAAAGTTTCATTTGGATGAAACCAATTTCTCCTCCTCTTACAATGTTAATGAGTTCCAAAAGAGTGTAGCAGGTCAGCTGCAATTATATTGATGATCACCCAAGGCATGAACCGTTTTAGCCTGATACTATTGATAATATCGATAGGAAAATAAAAGATAATTAGTTTTCAAACTATCCTTACTCCTCATTATATCGGATAGTAACACATGTATTAAACTTTTCAAAAAGAAAAAACTTACGAAGATGTTAAACTATTCTCGAATCTTAGTCTTATAGGTTTGAATACTTGAGATTTGGATGGATCTACGGACATATAGATGTCATAGTGAAATATAATTTAATTAAAAGTCGACTCTATTTAATCAACTTATTTAAAAGATAAGATAATAATTTAACATCTTTCAAAAGATATATTTTAATTTTTCATCATAAATTTTTGAGTTAAATCATATAGGATAAAAAAAAGTCAAATTTGTGAACACATGAATAAGGAAATAGATTAAAAAAAAAAGATTCACTATAAATATTCTTTTGGAAAAAAAAAATAATAAATGATCTGCTTAGACTTTATTTTACAACTATGACCTAAAGCCTCGCGGAATGAGAGCTGTTAGACTTTATTTGGGTGGGTTGAAGAACGTCGCATTTTGTTATAGTTTCAATCCTCGAGCACAGGAAAACATAATTCTTATGTAATGGTCGGACAAGTGACAAATTTATGTGAAACCCTACATCCATAGATTCATAGAGAAAACACAGATAGAAAGCATGACCAATTCACATTGTGATGGTAATGATCAAAGGAAATCCAGTCAGTGTACAAAGGATGATAATGATAGATAGAACATTTATAAATATGACCGAGTTTCTTGGAAATGAAAAGGTTGTCATAAAGATATTGACCGCTGCACACCGCTAGAAGTCGATCCGTCGTAAGCCTTTCTGGAGTCATCAGACCTCCTCTTGATAACTATAATCCAAGTAACAATCTCCAAGAACAAGGCAATACCACCCAGAATGCAAATTATGATGATAAAATACACTGTCCATTTATGATCGATGTTCAGTATCTGCAGGCCTTTGAAGACATTGACGATCCCCAACACAATCACGGTGTATCCCACAGAGTGATGGTAGATGTTCCAGTACAATCTGTACTTGTGATCCTTATTTGGCCTCAGGAGCAGAGCAGAAACCTGTAGATCACACGAGTCAAGCCATCAACAACGAGTTTAATGAACACAGATGAGAACTGCTTTAGCATATGGCACACGAAGAACATAGTTGTCAACAAACTCTTGAATGACTTGTTTCTCCGAGTAATTCAAATAATAGAATGTGTTCGATAAAGTCAATTGCTCCATAACTCATCGACAAGTTTAGCATGTCTCATTTGAAGAACATGGCAGATTTCCTCCTCCGAATAATACAAAGAACGGAGGGTGATGCTTTGTTAGTTACCTGTATGGTGCAAAGAGTGAAAAGGGAGATGCCGATGTTGCGATGAGTGGTGTACTGGATTCCCTTAGATCTGGAGCCAAGAACGAGACCAGTAGCCCAGCCACCGACTCCAACAGCGTAGCCAATAATTTGGCACGATACATGAAGATAAAACCATGCAGGGTCTGCAGACCTGAATGTTCTCAGATATCTTGCGAAGAGTTGGCCAATTGGAAGCAAAATCCCCCAACTCACAGCATTCAGAATTCCATGTACCTGTATAGGAGACAAGTTAGGAGTTGGAATCCTGTAAGAGCATTGTTGAGTAAAATTAAGAAAAAAGGATTTCGGGTAGACTAACACAGTAAATTCGAATTGTTTGCTGGCTATAAATTGGTTTGCGAAATCAAAATATTGCTTGAAAGTCTTTAACTATTGCTATCTTTGCAATTTATAGCACTTCTACTATGATTAATATTAGGAAGTCTATGTAGACTGATAGAAACATATAAGCCATGCATTTGGAGAGTAGTAGTAGTAGTAGTAGTCTGTAATAAGTTATTTCAACCGCATATTGGACCGATGTTTTAGGTGTCTCATCATATGAATTTTTTGAGAATTCATTACTACATATTGGGTCAATTTTTCCAACATGTTTTTAAATTATTCTCCTCCAATTTGCTTCTAAATAAAAAAGTAAACCTTTTGTCACCATATACCCCAAATCAGCCAAAAATATCAACTTCGGAAAGAAACCAAAACATTCACCGCCAAAAAGGAAGGATTTTTAAGGGAAGGGAAATCAAGGCAGGAAATGCATAAATTCCACTTACATATTTGTTTCTTCTGGGTGCGGTGCCTCCGCCGGATGCCGAGATCGACCCCTTGATGAGATCCAACTGTCCCAGCGACTGCAGATTTTCCGGCTTGAAGTCGTGCTTTTGGGGGACGCCATTCGCCACCGCCGACCCCACCTGCCACACCTGTTTCACCTCCGTCATCCCCGCCGGCAGCTTCATCTTCGCGAAGAGCCGCATCACCCCCCCGGACTGCTCCGCCGCCATGTCCGACGTCTCGAACTCGATCGGCCCCTCCGCGACGGGGCCGTACCTGGTGATGTTGCACGTCTTGATACCCATCACGCCGTTGGGCTGGAGGAACGCGATCAGGGTCTGGCAGCCGATCATGCCACCACCGCTGGGGTTGATCGCCCACGACACCCACCCCTCCGGCCCAGCGGGCGGCGCCACGAACGCGAGGGACAGCGTGGCGGACGCGTTGTCGTAGGACCAGTGGAGCGAGGAGGAGAGGCGGGGCAGGTCGATGCACGCGGCGTACACGCGGTTGGAGGAGAACGCCGTGGAGGAGCAGCCACTGGCGGTGGCGGCGGCAGCAGAGCCCACAGCAGAGAGGAGGAAGAGAAGACGAAAGCCTAGAGCGGCCATGGCGCCAGCCAAAACCCAAACTTCGGAGGTGGCCGTCTTCCTCCACACGCGCTCTTCACTACAGGCCTGGGAACCGAATATATAAGGAATCGAGGGGGGTTTTCGCAAAAACGGAAGGAGTACAAACGAGTCGTCTACTTATATAAGTTAGTAATTGATTAGGGATTCGAATGCCTTATAGACCGATCGGAGGAGAAGGAAAAGATCGATGGAACAGTACGTCGTTACGAATTCTCGGTTAACGAGTGGTTTCGTTGCCAAAATTAGCGAGGCAAAGGAAGGAAAGATGACAGCTCGCTTCTCGGAGAGAGAGAGAGAGAGAGACTGAGGGGGGGGGGGGGGAGGCGGGACGAGGAAGAAGGACGGGTACGTTGTTCCGCGGGGATGTCAGAATCAGTAAGCGTGGCATCGTCTAATTCGGTGTCGCATGCGTAATGGAGCTGTGGGCAGAGAAATTAACGCGGTCAACTTTGGTATCCTCACCCTTAAATTTAGAAAGATGCAGTCCGACGCTTGGAAACTTAAATACTTTTCGTTACTTGTCGGAGTTCGTTTGTACGGCAGAAAACAAAACGTCGAAAGTGTCATTTAACCCAAAATTTTTGTATATATATATATATATATAAAATAAATTTGTAATTGGACTCATTTTTGATCTAATTTATGTTAGAAAAGTGTCAAATAAGAGTGACATAGATGTAAATTTATTCAAAATAAAAAATAAGAAACCAAATTAGAACTTGTAAAACGAAGTATTATTCTTATTTTTAACAAGAATGTGAAGCTATTTAGAATGGCTTAACTATTAAGTCCACAAATTTGTTACTATTCACAAGTAACTTTTAATACAATTCACGTTGAAAAAGAATCAATAACAGTATCACCTTGTTAATGTACAGAGGAGAGTCTTATAATCTTTTGAGTCAATTCTGAAGGAAAATACGAGGGGAACACTCATCTTGATATGAAATCTATAGTCAGCTGATAAGATTGTCATATGAGATCCGAATAACCTTTCACCCAACATAAATATTCAAAAAACTGAAACATAAACTTTATAGCAATCATAAATTTTCTCCACTTCCTATGTGGCAGAAAAGACAATCCAAAACTCTTTCTTTTTCTTTATGACAAAAAAATAATTATAAACTTTCTTCCTATTTTTTATAAAAATATATCCTAAATAGAAAAAAAAAAGACTAGTTCTTTTCTTTTTGAAATTACTCGAACTCATATTTACATATCTCGGATTAAGCATCAAAGGGATCTAGTCGGAAAGTCTCTCCCGACCTTAGTTTCCATGTAGATGGCATATCGAAAGCATAATACTTCTACCTTACTAGTATCGTATTGTTGAATCTCGGATTTTGATGATGAAACCAATTAATAGTATTTAATAATTTAATCTACGTTTTGAGTGACGCAGGATGCTTCGATCAGGGAGAGACAATTAAAGCAGGAAAAATCATGTTGGGCCGGAGAAAAACATGTCAGAAGATTAGACGTCGCGTCGGAGGATCGGTCGATGTATTGACAGAAGTCTTCAGGCCATGGTTTCGGGCATCGGACTAAGAAGAGTAGATATTGCGCCAAGGATATCAGAGTTGCGGAGGTCAAATGACCAATTGAGCAATAGGCCACAAGGGAGGACGATGCGCCGAAGAATCGGATAAAGCGTCGATGGACCAATGACATACTTGACAACATGATTCATGCTTAGTAATAATTATCTAGATCAAAGTGTGTTTCATATATATAAGATTAACTATGATAGCAAGGCATAAAGCAAAATGAAGTCTCGAAGTCGAGAACGAGATTTCGTTGGGAGTTCGAGAGTTCGTCGGAAGTCCGAATGTTCATCGGAAGTTTTGCCAAAACCAATCGAGAAGTCCAAGAGCTTGCCAAAGAAGCTCGTCGAAACTCGCCAAGAAGATCGTCGTGAAGTTCAAGAGCTTACCGGGAGTCCGCTGGAACATTGCCGAGAGATCGTCGGAAGATCGTCGGAAGAAACCTTGACTCATCAGACTTATTTAGCTTAGTGTATGTCTTAGAATTCGTAGTTAACACATAATTAGGATTGAAATTGGGCCAACCCAATTAGGGGCTAGTTGGGCCAATGTAAGGACTATATTGGGCCAAGTGAAAAGGCTCAAACAGTGACCCTAAGAGGTGGCACCGTCGTGGCATAGTCTCCGAGACTATGTCAAGCGATGGTACCGTCGGTTTAGGCAGTGGTACCGCCCAAACATAGCCTCTGAGAGGCTGTCAAGTGATGGTACCGCTAGTCTGAGCGGTGGCACTACCTAGTGTCAGGTATCAAGCGGTGGTACTGTCAAACTAGGTGATAGTATTGCCCAATGCAGTTCAGTGTCAGACTGACACAGGCGGTGGTATCGCCTGTACCTAGGAAACCTGAGATGAGACATTTTTAGGCTCAAAGTTTGAATCAACTTGAGGCCTATAAATACCCCTCTCATCCCTGGTTAAAAGATACAAGCACAGAGAGTTTTAAAATAAGAAAATACTGTTGCAATCACTTGAGAAATCCCCTCATCTAGATTTAACTTTAGAATTCTATTTAGAGAGGAGTGAGTGCTTGTAAAGGTTGTCTCCTAAACCTGGGAAAAGGAGAAGAGAGGTGTAAGAAGGAGGTTAATCTTTGTCTATTAAAAGAACTCGTTAACGGATGCCAATGGCCTCGATGAAAGAGGAATCGGCGGAGTGGATGTAGGTCACAACAACCGAACCACTATAAACTCGGTTTGCATTTCTATTTGTGCAATTTACCTTTACTATAAACTTACTTGCTTAATATTCACTACGCTCTTCCGTACACTTTCAATTTTAAGTATCTTTACGAAATCGACTTTAATCAAATGAGAAATTTTGAACCGATGTAATTTTTACCGCTACACTAATTCATCCCCCCCCCCTCTAGTGCCAACTCGTTTCTAACAGTTGGTATCAAAGCAAATTTACCTTTGTGATGATGTAAAGATTGATAAAAAGGGAAAAAAATTACCACATTGTATTCTTCCCTTCCATTTGACAATGACATAGGGGGAGTAAATTTTGCTAGCTTGCATACTTCAAGAAGAAGCAAAAACTTCTTAGTTTCCTCATCTCAAAAGCAAGAAATACAATCTTATAAAAGTGCTATCTTGCCTATCTCAAGAAGCAAAACTTGCAACTTGTACATTGCAAAACGAAGCAAGAATTGCTAGCTTACACTATCTAAAATGATGAAAATTTTTTTTGCTAGCTTGTATGTTGTAGGACATGCTATCTTACTACCTTGCATATCTAAAACTTGATAGCTTGCATGATGTAGTACTTGCTAATTTGCTAGCTTACATGATGATAAAACTTGATATTATATTTATAATGCAATGATTTGAACTGCAATATGTCCTAAACACTTGATAGTTGAACTTCTCATTTTTGTTGATGACAAAGGGGGAGAAGTATGATGATGTTATGCATAAGTTTATGATAATATGTTGCTTGGATTTTTGAATCCAAGAGTTCTATCAATATGGCATATTGATAGGGGGAGTTTGTTTAAACTCCATCATCAATTGGTTGTCATCATCAAAAAGGGGGAGATTATTGAATCTTGGATTTTGATGATGAAACCAATTGATAGTGTTTAATAATTTAATATGCGTTTTGAGTGACGCAAGATGCTTCGATCAGGGAGAGACATTTAAAGCAGGAAGAATCATGTTGGAGGATCGGTCGACGTATCGACAGAAGGCTTCAGGCCATGGTTTTGGGCATCGAGCCAAGAAGAGCGGATATTGCGCCAAGGATATCGAAGTTATGGAGGTCAACTGCCCGATTAGGTAATAGGCTGCAAAAGAGGACGATACGCCGAAGAATCAAACGAAGCGTCGATGGACCAATGACATGCTGGACAACATGATTCATGCTTAGTAATAATTGTTTAGATTGAAGTGTGTTTTATGTGTGTAGGTTAACTATGATAGCAATGCATAAAGCAAAATGAAGTTCTAGAGTCGAGAATGAGATTTCTTTGGGAGTTCGAGAGTTCGTCGGAAGTCCAGACATTCGTCGGAAGCTCTATCAGAACTAATCGAGAAGTCTAGGAACTTGCCAAAGAAGCTCGTCAAAACTCTCCAAGAAGATCATCGTGAAGTTTAGGAGCTTACTAGGAGTACGCTCGAACATTACTGAGAGATCGTCGGAAGTTCGTCGGAAGATCGCCAGAAGCTCACCGTAAGAAACCTTGACTTGTCGGACTTATTTAGCTGAGTGTATGCCTTAGAATTCGTAGTTAGCACATAATTAGGATTGAAATTGGGCCAACCTAATTAGGGGCCAGTTGGGCCCATGTAAAGACTGTGTTGGGCCAAGTGAAAAGGTCCAAACAGTGACCCAAGATGTGGCATCGTCGTGGCACAGTCTCCAAACTATGTTAAGCAATGGTATTGCCCAAACACAGCCTCCAAGAGGCAATCAGGTAGTGGTACCAACAGTCTAGGTGGTGGTACCGCCCAATGTCAGGTATCAGGCGATGGTACCGTCAGACTGGTCAGTGGTACCGTCCAATGCAGTGTCAGTGTCAAACTGACACTAGCGGTGGTACCACCCAGCACAGGCGATGGTACCACCCATAACTAGGAAACCCAAGATGAGACAATTTTAAGCTCCAAGTTTAAATCAAGTTGAGACCTATAAATACCCTTCTCATCCCTAGTTAAAAGATACAAGAGAGAGTTTTAAAATGAAAAAATGTTGTTGCAATTACTTGATAAATCCTCACCTCTAGATCTAACTTTAGAATTCTGTTTAGAGAGGAGTGAGTGTTTGTAAAGGTTGTCTCCTAAACCTGTGAAAAGGAAAAGAGGGGTGTAAGAAGGAGATTGATATTCGCCTATTAAAGGAAGATCGTTAGTGGATGCCAGTGGCCTCGATGGAAGAGGAATCAGAGGAGTGGTTATAGGTCACGACGACTAAACCACTATAAACTCGGTATACATTTCTATTTGTGAAATTTACCTTTACTGCAAACTTACTTGCTTTACATCTACTACACTCTTCTGTATGCTTTCAATTTTAAGTATCTTTTCGAAATCGGCTTTAATCGAACAAGCAATTTCAAACCGACGTAATTTTTACTACTGCACTAATTCACCCCCCAGTGCCGACTCATTCCTAACGGTTGGTATCAGAGCAAATTTACCTTTGTCATGATGTGAAGATTGATAAAACAAGAAAATAATTATAACGTTGTATTCTTCCCATCCATTTGGCAATGACATAGGGGGACCAAATTTTACTAGCTTGCTAGCTAGCTTGTATACTTCAAGAAGAAGCAAAAACTTTTTAGTTTCCTCGTCTTAAAAGCAAGACATGCAATCTTGCAAAAGTGTCATTTTGCCTATCTCAAGAAGCAAAACTTGCAACTTGCATATTGCAAAAGGAAGCAAGAATTGCTAGCTTACACTTTCTAAAATGATGAAAATATTTTTTGCTAGCTTGTATGTTGTAGGACATGATATCTTACTACCTTGCATATCTAAAACTTGATAGTTTACATCATGTAGCACTTGCTAAATTTGCTAGCTTGCATGATGATAAAACTTGATATTATATTTATAATGCAATGATTTGAATTGTAATATGTCCTAAACACTTGATAGTTGAACTTCTCCTTTTTGTTGATGACAAAGGGGGAGAAGTATGATGATGTTATGCATAAGTTTATGATAACATGTTGCTTAGATTTTTGAATCTAAGAGTTCTATCAATGTGGCATATTGATGTGGGAGTTTGTTTAAACTCCATCATTAATTGGTTGTCATCATAAAAAAGGGGAAGATTGTTAAATCTCAGATTTTAATTATGAAACTAATTAATAGTGTTTAATAATTTAATCTATTTTTTTGAGTGATGCAGGATGCTTCGATCAGGGAGAGACAATTAAAGTAAGAAGAATCATGTTGAGCTGGAGAAAAATATGTCAAAAGATTGGATGTCGCACCAAAGGATCGGTCGATGTATCGACATAAGGCTTCAGGCCATGGTTTCGGGCATCGGGCTAAGAAGAGCAGATATTGTGTCAAGGTTATCAGAGTTGCGAAAGTCAACTGGCTAATTGGGCAATAGGCCACAAGAGGGGACGATGCGCCGAAGAATCTGATGAAGTGTCGTCGATGGACCAATGATATGCCGGACAACATGATTCATGCTTAGTAATAATTGTCTAGATCGAATTATGTATTATGTCTGTAAGATTAACTATGATAGCAAGACATAAAGCAAAATGAAGTCTTGGAGTCAAGAATGAGAATTCGTTGGGAGTTCGAGAGTTTGTCGGAAGTCCGGACGTTCATCGGAAGTTCTGCCGGAACCAACTAAGAAGTCCAGGAGCTTGCCAAAGAAGCTCGTTGGAACTCACCAAGAAGATCATCGTGAAGTCCAGTAGCTTGCCAGGAGTACGTTGGAACATTACCGAGAGATCGTCAGTGTTAGGATCAAGAGCGGCACTAAGAGGGGGGGTGAATTAGTGCATCGGAAAATTCTTCGATTTTCGTATAAAATATTTTGTCCATTCAATGAAAACCGAATCAGAAGGATAACAACTTGAAATATATGAGAGCATAAGCAAGATAAGGAGGAGAAGCAGTTTGCTATGAAATGATTTGTAGTTAAAGTAAATTACATTAATGAAAAGCAAACCAGAATTTAGAGTGGTTCGGTCAACGTGACCTACATCCACTTTCAGATTCCTCCCCCGACGAGATCTCTGGCGTCCACTAAAGGCCTTCTTTCAATAGGTGAAGACCAACCACCTTTTACAGTACTTTCTCCTTTTCATGGGTTTAGGAGAGAACCCTTACAAGTCTCACACCTCTCTTGAATGATCTCAAAACTTAGAAAGGGAGGAGGACTCTAGCACTTGTTTACAACACTTTTACACCCCAACAACTCAAGATTATCTCAATGCTTTCGTGCCCTTTCATGTAGGATGAGGTTTTTATATGCCCCAATGGCTTTAAAAATGGAGCCAAAAAGTGTTTGGGTTTCCAAGGTCCTGGCGGTACCACCACCATTACTGGGCGATACCACCACTTGACACCTAACACTGAGCGGTACTATCGCTAAGTCTGGGCGGTACCACCGCCTGACAGAGCTCGGAGATCAAGCTCTGGCAGTACCACCGCCTGACAGGGGCGATACCACCGTTGGCAGTAATAACTACCGACGGTTTCACCGCCTAGTCTGGGCGGTACCACCACCCAATCTAGACGGTACCACCGCCCAGACCACCTGGGAGACTAGGTCTTTTGGGCGGTGCCACCACCGGCCTTAGCGGTACCACCATCGGCCATGTTTTTAGGGGTTGATTGGGCTATTCAATCCTGCCCAAATCAGCCCTATTAAGGGCCCAGTTGTCCCATAATTAAGTTAGTGGGATTACTTCCCAATCCTAACTTAATTTACACTCTAACTATGATAATTAAGACATGTTTACTACACTTCTTGTTTCGGTGGGTCAATTGCTCTTCCAACAAGCTTCCAACGAATATCCGATAAACTCTCGGCAATGCTCTAGCGGACTTTATGACAATCTTCTTGGCAAGTTCCGATGAGCTTCTTTGGCAAGCTCCTGGACTTCTTGGTTGGTTTCAACAGAACTTCCGACGAACGTCCGGACTTCCGATGAACTCTCAAACTCCCAACGTGATCCCGATCTTGACTCCGACACAACACTTGTTTTATGTCTTACTGCTATCGTAGTTAATCCTACATACTTTTCTCAACATATAGATTAGATCAAACAAAATATAATTGACTTCATCATCAAAATTTGAAATTCAAAAATCTCTCCCTTTTTTATGATGATAATCAATTGATGACGGAGTTAACCTTAACTCCCCTTATCTATATACCATAAGAAAAGACACTCTTGAATTCAAGAAACAAATTGATATTTCAAATATGAAAATGATAAAGATAGCAATTCATCATTCTATTGCAAGATATCAATTGTAAAATAGTAAGTTAAGCTCTAGATATCTAATCAGAAGAGAATTTATCAAGCAAATATTTCAAGTATATATGATGAAATACATTGCATAGATTTGTCATCAATTATCACATTTTGGTATTATTTCTCCCCCTTAGTCATCAACAAAAAAGGAGAACGATTCAACAATGCAAGTGTGGTAAAAAATTATGCCATATTTCAACATGTAAAAATTCATACAAATTATATTTCAAGCATTCATGGTATTATTCAAAAGTTCTCAACATTTAAAAGTTATAAACATTTAAAGAGATGGCTTCCATCACCTTCTCCCTTTTTATTTTTCATCAAAACTTCGCATGAAGAAGGAAAGTAGGGAGGAAAATACATTGAGAACCAACTTTATGAAATGATTTGAATCAAGTCAAAAATGATAAAAGAGTTTCATTAAATCATTGCTTCAATTTTCACAAGAATCAAGATATTTATGTAAAATCAAATCCTCACTCTAGCAAGTGTTATCTCATACTAAAAAATTCATAAAAATTCTTCTTTCATTAAGAAAGAATTCATGTGAAAGAATCATGATATATGAAGGATAAAAGAAATTTCATGAATAAACCTTTATAATGAGAGGAGCATCATATCAAATCCATTTCTCATTAAAAATTCATAAGAGATAAATCTGTGAGAGATGCATTTGTTAATGAAATCTATGGAGTGATTGAGTGTATAAAAAATCATTAAGTGATGGAGTAAGGGTATGAAATAAACTTGATAAAAACAAAATAAGTTCATGAAAGCTCCATTTATGAGATACAAAAAAATAGTCTGGAAAAGATATACATCAAATTCATGCATTCGGACAAATTAACATTCCTAACTGATCATAATACATCAAGTCATAGATACCAACAATTAAATATATCAAGGAATTTATCCATTCAAAAGATATATCAAGTCTAATTCTTAGAGTGATATATTCATTAAAGTATGCTCAGAATTTAGCCATCAAGGTAGTTAGCACAGAATTTTACTATCAAAGTAAGTAACCTTTTAGGTATCAAAGCATAGTATTGCGATCATCAAAGTAAGTAGCATTTTAAGTTTATAACATTAAGGTAAACAACATATGATTACAATATAACAAAGAGGAATTGTGTCCACTTCTCCTCAAATACATATACAACTTATTCAGGTGGTGGAAAGTTCAAATGTCTAAACAAAGTATTAAACTGTTGATGAATTTGCTGCAACTCAGTTAAGATTTGATCTTGGCATTATTCAAGTCGATCTTGTCGTTGTTTAAAATGATCCATCCGAGTCTCTATGTCGTCGATAGATGAGGGAGGTGCTTGCTCTACTAGAGGTGATTCCTCAAGGGGACCAGTTAGAGGAGATAGATTACCCCTAAAAATTGGTGTTTCAGGTTCTGGTTCAAGTTGGAGGGGATTAGTCCTTCTAGGCATTCTAGTCCATATACCATTTCTGAATATACATCTCATCCATCGAAGTAGATTTTTATTTATGATACTAAATATGTCTAATTTTATAATTTTATCGGATGGAATGACAATATCATGGGCATGGAGTAGTCTTGTGATTAAGCCACCATATGGAAGCATCATGTTCTTTTTTGATATTTCAATCATGTTTTGTTGGATTAGGTAACCAAAACAATTGTTATGTCCCTTCATAATCTAATACATGGTACCTAGTTCTCTTTGGCTTACTTCATCATCATGATATTACTTTGGGAGAATGATATTTATCAAGATGTGATAAAGTATTTTGGTGCTTAAAGGTAGTAAATGTTTATAACTTTTTGGAAGAATCATTAAGTTAGGATTACCGAAAATTATTCCTAAAGCATCAACGTAAGTAGTCCCAACCGTTTCATCATCCCATTGTGCTCTAAAATAACACCCTCTTTCTTTTACCGGAATTCCTATGATGTTACAAATGGTTCTATCCGTAATGGATATATGATGTCCTAATAGATAGGTAGATACCCTTTCATCTTCATCTACATGTAAATTATTGTAAAATAGCCTAACAAGTCTAGGGTAGATAGGTTTACTCATTTGAAGGATTGGGAGAATGTCTAGATTAGCAAGCTATTGAATATGTTCCAAATCACTTAATTCGTCTAAATCAACATATTTTCCCTTATGAATATGTCTAGACTCTATGGATGAAAATTTTAGGGCATATTGATTAGAATCGAAAAGTATGGAGTCATAATTTTCATCTAATCTCCTCTTCCATTTGTCCGTAGAGGATCTTCTAGAACCCATTAAGACAACAATAATGAAGGCAAATAAGAAGCAAGAACAAGTAATACAAAGGGGAATCAATTTGGTGTGGAGATTACCTTAGTAGTTCTCCTTTCTAGTGATCTTTAAAAGAATGTCGAAGATTGATCCTCGATCTAGTGGGAAGTGAGGATTTTTGGGTTGCTAGAGGGAGAGCAATGGGTTTGGAGCTGTTTAGAGGAGTGCAAAATGAGTTGGGGTTGGTTCTACTGCCGGCCCTAACTTGGGGTTTATAAGGGGCAGGTTGCAGGTGGTGCTACCGCTTGCCATCCGTGACAACTAGCAGTGCCACTGCCTATAGGTAGTGAGCACTGCTCACATAGTTGTGTGGGGGAAGGGGGGTGACATCAACCTTATCATGCAGTGAGCACTACTTACATATAACCACACAACCTTATCATAAAAGATTTTTATTGTTATAAACCACACAATCTCATCATGTGAAATTCGTATTATAAGAAAAGAAAATTCGTATTGAAGACTCTACGTTTATGATTCATCATATAAAATGCACAACATGCTCAAACGTTATATTGAACTCGTATTGTAAAATGCCTACCATAAGTTCATGATTCATCATTTGCAAACATCGTAAAAACTCGTATGGAAAAAAAATGCATATGGCTCATTACGCACACTATAAGATCATGATTCATATGAGTGATCAAGAAGGTCCGAAAATAAAAATTTAAAAAATTCATGATCTTGTTAGATAGAATTTGATCCGAAAAAAATTTGGGAGGGAATGTATCCTAGAAATTTAGAATTCCGAAAGAAGTTAGAAAGGGAACTTATGCATAAGAATTTTCAGGTTTGAGATATCAAGATCAACTGTTTATCACACAAGATTTCAAATAATTATTGCATCATGATCTTATAAATATCATTTTGTAACTAACCATTTTAATTCTTATGATCCCCTTTTTATTATTTTGGCTAGAGAGCTTTATGGGTTATTTTGAATCTTTGGTCATAAGCCTTGAGCATCCAAAATCAAAGTATCATCTTTTGCTCCTAGCTTGTGATGGTATATTTTTCTACAAAAAGAGATGATTTTTAGGTATCCATTTGACCTTGGGTGCTTCAAAAATCGATCTACATAGTTTATCATGTTGCATTGAGTTATTTGAGGTTCTTTTAGGAACCCAAATTAATTTATGTAGACTATATTTCTTAAATAGATAATGATAAGTTATATGCCCAAATTTGTAACAAAAGTTGCATTTGTTTCAGGATGAAACATGCAAAGTAGAGCCTTTAACAAAGGTAGTTGGATTTTTTTGAGAGCTACTCACAAATTCAATTCCGCCTTTTCTATAAATGTGATCCTTCTTGGTAAGGATCATGTTCAAGGACTTGCTATCAATCTCAAATTTTCTTAAGGTTTCCTTTCGTAGCAAGTTTTCTTTTTGAAGTATTTCTAGTTCATCACGTTTCGTACATGGAGTTAAACTATCATTGTGCTCAACTTTTAATCTATCAAAATCACTAACAAGAGAAGTATGCTCCTTTTCTAACAATTTATATTTTCTACTAATTAATTTGCATTCATCAAATAGATCATTAAAAGCATTTAATAGTTCATTAAATGATAAATTTACGTCAAATGAACTTGCTATCTCATCTCCAATGGACATTAGTGCATAGTGAGCAACTTGCTCGGTGATGGTAAGCTCCTCTTCTTCAGATGCACTTGAGTCGTCCTACGTAGCTTTGAGAGTATTCTTCTTTGGTTGCATTCTCTTTGCTTGGGGACATTCACTCTTGAAGTGTCTCGGCTTCTTGCATTCATAACATATCAATTGTTCTTTCTTAGGTTCAAATTTATTTTTAATATTATTTTAAAATTTATTTCTTTTTATGAATCTTTTGAACTTCTTTGTTAAGAGTGCCATGTCATTATTTTAATTTTTTTATGAGTTTTCTTTCAAGTGGTCTTCTTATATTCTTAGTGCTATATTCTTTTTGTTCTTTGGAAGGGTGTCCTCAAGCTCTTCATGAGCTTTACATGTCATTTCATAGATCATTAGTGACCCAATTAGTTCTTCAAGAGGAAAATTATTTAGATCTTTGGCCTCTTGAATGATCATTATTTTAGGGTCCCAACTCTTTGGAAGGAATATTAAAATTTTATTAACAAGTTCAAAATTCGAGAAACCTTTACCAAGTCCTTTTAGACCATTGACGATATCTGTAAATCAGGTGTATATGTCTCCAATGGTCTCACTCAGTTTCATTCGAAACAACTCATAAGAAAGCACTAAAAGATTAATTTTTCACTCCTTCACTCTACTAGTACCTTCATGAGTCACTTCGAGTGTGTGCCAAATGTCAAAAGCCATTTCACAAATCGATACTCGATTAAACTTATTTTTATCTAATGCACAAAATAAGGCATCCATAGCCTTGGCATTGAAAGTAAAAGTCTTCTTCTCAAAAGTAAAAGTCTTCTTCTCCAACTCATTCCAATCGTTCATTGAAAGAGAAGACTTTTGAAAACCATTTTTGACAACGTTGCAAAGCTCAAAATCTATTGAAATTAGAAAAATCCTCATTTTAGTCTTCCAATGTGTAATCCGTCTTATTGAACATAGACGGATGTGTAATTGAATGACCCTCTTAGTTACCGATAAATATCATCTCTCTTGGGTTTTAAACCAAACGAGAGTGAACCTTGCTATGATACCAATTGTTAGGATCAAGAGTGGCAATAAGAGGGGTGAACGAGGATAGCAACTTGAAACATATGAGAGCATAAGCAAGATGAGGAGGAGAAGCAGTTTGCTATAAAATGATTTGCAGTTAAAGTAAATTACACTAATGAAAAGCAAACCAGAATTTAGAGTGGTTCGGTCAACGTGACCTATATCCACTTTCATATTCCTCCTCCGACGAGGTCTCCGGCATCTACTAAAGGCCTTCCTTCAATAGGTGAAGACCAACCACCTTTTACAACACTTTCTCCTTTTCACTGGTTTAGGAGAGCACCCTTACAAGTCTCACACCTCTCTTGAATAATCTCAAAACTTAGAAAGAGAGGAGGAGGACTTTAGCACTTGTTTACAATACTTTTACACTACAACAACTCAAGATTATCTTAATGCTTTCATACCCTTTCATGTAAAAAAGAGTCAGGTTTTTATAGGTCCTAATGTCTTCAAAAATAGAGCTAAAAAGTGTATAATCCCATATTTTCGAGTCCTGGTGGTACCACCGTCATTACTGCGCGATACCACCACTTGACACTAGGCGAAACTACCGGTCAGTCTGGGTGGTACCACCTTCTAACAGAGCTCGGAGATCGAGCTTTGACGGTACCACCGCTGGCAACAATAACTGCCAACGGTTCCACCACCCAGTCTGGGTGGTACCACCGCCTAGACCACATGGAAGATTGGGTCTTCTGGGCGATGCCACCGTCGACCATATTTTCAGGGGCTAATTGGGCCATTTAATTCGGCCCAAATCAACCCTGTTAAGGGCCCAGTTGGCCCCTAATTAAGTTAGTGGGATTACTCCCAATCCTAACTTAATTTACTCTCTAACTATAATAATTAAGATATGTTTACTGCACTTCTTATTACAGTGCGTCAATTGCTCTTCCGGCGAGCTTTCGGCATACTTCCGGTGAACATTCGACAAACTCTCGGTAATACTCCGGTGGACCCCCGACAAGCTCCTGGACTTTACGACAATCTTCTTGGCAAGTTCCGACGAGCTTTTTTGGCAAGCTCCTGGACTTCTCGATTAGTTCCGGCAGAACTTCCGACGAACATCCGGACTTCCGTCGAACTCTTGAACTCCCGATCTTGACTCCGGCACAACACCTGCTTTATGTCTTACTACTATCGTAGTTAATCCTGCACACTTTTCTCAACATATAGATTATATCAAACAAATTAGAATCGACTTCTATCATCAAAATCCGAGATTCAACAATCGGAAATTCGTCGGAAGATCGCCGAAAGCTTACCGGAAGAAACCATGACACCGGAAGAAACCTTGACTCGCCGGAACAATTGAAAAGGTCCAAATAGTAACCCAAGAGGTGCAATCGTCATGACATAGTCTCCGAGATTGTGTTAGGAGGTTGTACCACCCAGACACAATCTCCGAGAGGCTATTAGGTGGTGGTCCCGTCAGTCTAGGCAGTGGTATCGCCCAGTGTCAGGTATCAGACGATGGTACCGCCAGACTAGGCGATGGTACCACCCAATGCAGTGTCAGACTGACACTAGCGATGGTACCACCCAACACAGGCGATGGTACTGCCCATACCTAGGAAATCCGGGATGAGACATTTTTAGGCTCCAAGTTTGAATCAACTTGAGGCCTATAAATACTCATCTCATCCCTGGTAAAAAATACAAGCACAAAGAGTTTTAAAATGAGAAAATACCATTGTAATCACTTGAGAAATCCTTCTCTAGATCTAACTTTAAAATTTTGTTTAGAGATGAGTGAATGCTGGTAAAGGTTCTCCTACCTATGAAAAGGAGAAAAGAGGTATAAGAAGGAGGTTGATCTTTGCTATTAAAAAAAGATCGTTAGTGATGCGTATTAAATTTATACTAAAAGTTAGTACAATTTTGTGTAAAACAAGTTTAACTCGTATATTTCCTTTAACAAAAGACATAATGCCCTCCCTATATATTCCAACATGGATTTCACATCTATTTCTTATTTTAGATAAATTTTCATCCATTTTATTATTTTATAATTTAAGCATGTATCAAAAATAGATAAAATATAAATTTAATAAATAAAAAATATATTATTTATTGGGTGATTTATTTAAAAAATACATTTTTATTTTTTTATTTCAAATGGTTCCCCTTATTTTTATTCTTTTAATAATACTCTATTTTTTATAATTTTATAAATATCCTTTCTTCCTCTACCCCATCGTCTCTATTGCCTCCTCCCTGCCTCCTTTCACCCCTCCCCTCTTTCTCATCACCTATCCTTCCCCGTCGCCTCATTCCTTCCTCTCATCACCTATCCCTCTCTACCTACCTTTCCTTGCCCATCGCCTTCTCCCTTTCCTTTCCCCTTCCTTACACCTTACAAAGACAATGGACTTTTAGAGGTGATCTATGTTTCAATCAAATTTATCTTTGAATAGCGTTACATTCATAGATCAGACCAATTTACATATTACAAATGAGTTCCAACAATTCATCTGTTGTCAAAGCATATTCTGGTTACTGAAAAAAGGAGATCCAGAGTTTATTTAAGTGCAACGTCCAAGCTTGTCACTAGCCTTGGCGTTGAAACTCAACACAGTCCTACTGGAATTTCTTGTAAAACTGTATCAGGATTCCACAAAAGAGTAAAGGAATGCGAAAGCCCTTCAAGTTTGATGATATGAGGCTTTTATAATAATTTCCTCTATCGGTTAGGAGAAAATGGTTTGATGATATGAATATTTGATGGGATTCATCTAATTTATACCCTTCAAATCATTCCAAAAAAAGGGATCTTCCCTATGTTTCACCGATTAGAGTTCCAATCATCTCTTCATGGAAATGGCAGAGTAAAATGAATAACCATTTTGCGGCAAAACATTGATACTCACAAAGGCTGGGATGATGCTGTGGCAGAGCACAATGATACACCAATACAAGAGAATGCCGATTTACATCACCTGTCTGGAGCAAAGAAACGCTTACATCGATTAGGATGGATATTAAGAATGGATGGTTAGTTCATATTCTCGGAAAGCATTCTCATCTCAAATGTGCCAGATAGGTAAAAGTGCAGGCACTGGGATCATTGCCTCGAATGAGAATCTGTAAATGAGTGCTTAAGTTTCTCCTCCAGGAACAACTTTGGATGGTGTTTCTCCGTAGTTCCATAGGTCTCCAATTTCTCCTCTAAGTCCACCCAGTACAACAGTAAGACCTGATAAGTGCAGAAAATTAGCATTTTTTGAACCACAATTTCCTCTACATTAGCAAGAAGATTAATACTGATGAATTGAAAGTCGAACACATCCAAATCATCACCTAAGGTGCACGGAACCAAGTAGAGCAGAGCAGGTTGTCCATGTCCATTCATCAGGTAAAAAACAAGATATGTGACAGACAAACCTGCAAAAGAGAGTCATTTTTTTAGGAACAACAAGAATGGCAAAAAACATTTGTGCATGGATTCATACCATGAGAATATGCAACAATAACACAAAAGGACTGAGGCCGTAATCGGGTTGGGGATTTCTCTTGATATATCAAGGTTTGATACAAACACTCTCATGTCTCGTTAGAATTGAACAGTTTTGTGATTAAGGTCCACTAAATCTATGAAAATTCATATCTCTGGGGTAAATTGGAAGCCCAGAGATTTGGGTCCGTGGAAATCCCAGGATAAGATAAATACCCATACCAACCAAGCATAAAAACATGAAATACTACCCTGAAATTTAGAGAACCAGGAGTTGGAATTTAAAACTCTAATGCAACATTAGGATATCCATTATAAACCAAATCCCCTCTTGGAACTGCTGGAGAACTCCTAGGATTTTTGGACCTCGCATCAGTTGGGAGCTTAGGCTCACATAATGATAGAGAATACATCAGACCAGAAACAAGGAACCAGTACCAACCACTTAGTAATTAACAACATGGTGGAATCAATTATTAAAAGCCAAATGCAAAAAGAAGTAAGCAGTTTTCAGAAAGATAAAAAACCAACTTAATGCCAACGGCATTTCTCTGTATTACACTCCTTTGCAACAGCACACAAATTGGCAACTTTTCTCTAGCCATAATCCAAGATTATCCAAGATTAGTTCTCTAGCCATAATCCACAGACTGCCTATAAGAAGAATCATAATGCAACTTTTCTCTGGCCAAGCTCCACTGTCACCGATAAGAATAATCTCTTTTCTCATCTTTTTCCTTCATCATTGTCAAGTGTTTGCATTTTATGTTGAAGATTACTTCTAATAAACAAGTGATGTATGTTATCTCGTTCCATGAAGCATAACTTTCTTTGACATCCTTATGTGTCCAAGGGTATGCCCCAGAATTATAGGTGTGGGCTCACCTATGCTGCCCTAGCACCAAAGTGCATGTGATGCCATAATCAGCACCAACAAGGTAATCAAATGTAGGCATGTCAAGACAAGAAAGTGTTGATCTGAAGCATAGAATCAGTTGCATAAATTCCAATTGTGACTATACACAGTGCGATAAATGAATTCCTATTCGCAAATGAGTTGTTAGCCTCATGAGTTTGCCAATATCTAATAAGCATAAATAACTGCATTTGAAGAAAAACCTGTAGTACGCATTAAAAATAAAAGTCATAGACCTGAAGGAAAATCAATCTGCTAAAAGCAAAAAAGAGAAGGCAAAAGCATCAATATTTTTTTTGAAGTTTCACAAAGGAACTGACGAAATATATATTGGCATGAAAGATAGTAAGTTAAGCTCTGGCAAAATTTAGAAATCATGAAACTTATCTGTTATGTGCAAAGCCATTCTTGTTAAAAATGTAAAAGTATTTATAAACCGAGTGAATAAATCAGAATTTTATAAATGAAAAGAAGCTCATTTGACTCAACTTCTGCTTTACCCAAGAAAGAGAGAAAAGAGACATTAACATTTGCCCACAAAATGGAAGTTTCCAAGAACAAATATGCCAAACATAACCTTCAGTTATTAGAGATCAATCAACAAGCTTAAGATTGACCTTCTGTATGTATGTAGATGCTTGTGACCACAAAACCCTTGTTTGTGGTCACAAGATGCTTGTGACCTTAAGTTTGTTGTAATATATTTAATGCAAGGCATAGGACAACAAGAGAACAGTACATACAATCAGAGGAATAGCCCATGTTTCAATTCAGAGGGGCATAGTACTTAATAAAAGGCAACAAAGACTTGTCTTAGCTTGTAACAACTCTAATGGTATCACCACAAGTTTCATATACAAGATTATATGGATCTTTCTTTCATTATGTGTTTGAAATAAAAAGATTGACACGAGAGATTAGTTTAAGAGAAAAAAACACTGTTTGAAACCAGTGTGCTCACAAAACTTGCAAAGTGTTAATGCTTTTTATCTACATAGATGTTAGGGTTCAATTCACATCAGGTTCCTTTCTTCAATTTCTGTTAAACAAAAAATGATCACGATGGTCTGGGTCTATTAGTGTGCCTTTCTGAGCCCAAGAGAAGTTCAACCAAACTTGTGAGCCTATTCCATGTCTACATGATAACAAGGAAGATTTTGTTGCAACCCAAGGACTAACCTTTCCCAACAAAGAAAGTTTCACTCAACAACAGTGACACCCATAAGTACATGGTTGAACAAGCAAGGAACCTAGTAGGAACCCAAACCTCACAAGTATGAAGCTAATTTGTGGGAGGAGGCAAAATCCTTAGCTCAAGAACACAACTCTTTTAGCTCAAAAAAATTTGCAAATGGAAGTTGCAGCATTCTCAAGATTTTGCAGGCAAAGATCTCTTTTTGTTTCTCTCCTTTCTCTTATAGTTGTGGTAGGTTTGGCTCAATGAGATGGATTTTCAAAGTTTGCAGGTGATCTCTGTTTATAGAGATCAAAAGCAAATAAGATAGTCTATTAAATATCATTTAAAATTCTAGTTTTTTCTCTAACTTATCCTGACATCTGTCATATCACGATTGTGTAAATTTGATTTGTTGGTAAAAAATCTTCAAAAGATTTTTGTGTAGTCAAGGAAAATTTGATTGTTCAGGGTTCTTTAGGTCTCTTGGCGGTGGCATGCATGTGCTAGTTTTAGCTTCTGTTAAATTCAGTCCTTGACATAACTGGAATTAGCTTTAGCACAAAGACTTGGTCAATTCTCCAACTTGTAGTAATTATGGAACTATTATTTGCAAAACGAATCAGAGCTCATGAAGTTGCAGGCAGAAATGATTGATTCATTTTTTACTGAATCATTGGAGCTCTGTTTACAACTCCACTTCAGATAAAACACAGTCTCTCTTGAGTTTTAACGTATTGAATTTAAGGATTTACATGACTTGAGCAGTCTTGATTTGAGCTCTTGAACTAATTCATATTTGTAGGATGTTAGTGATTAGTTCAATTGTAACTTTCATACTTTACGGCCTGGTTGCAGATCATCTCATACTTTAACCTATGACAAGCACATATGAATTTCAGTAATTATTCCATATATGAGCCTTGATAAGATATTAGCACAATCAACAATTAGGTCCATCATCACCAATATCTAGATTCAACAAATTTAGCCCTTGAGTGTGCAAAGGCCTACATACAAAGGCCTATGCGTATGCATCCTTTGCAACCAGCATGAGAGTCTAGTAGTCACTGGTTGGATAAACATGAGGGTCCCACTTAGATGTTACCGATTATGTGTTGGTTGCAGAGACCTGGCCACCTTCCCTCTGTCCATGCACATAATCCTTGGCAGAAAGTGAATACAATACTAGCTTGTATGTGTCGCTGCCCTTATATTTTTTCTCCTCTTTTCTTTCTCCCTTTTCATTTATTTATCAATTATTCAATAAAACTATTATATATTTTTTTCATCAGTTAATAGGATCTCATTCATATACAAAATTGCATATTTTGTTAAACTATATATCCTTCACAGGTATACTTGATCAACAACAGGGGACTCTAAACTAATAGAAAATTCAACACATTAAAATCTAGTTGATAACCAACTCAGTGAAAGAAAATCCATTCCTCTAGTAAGTTCTTTACTAAAAATTGAAACATATATAAAAATTAAAAGAAATATAAACATTTAGAAAACAGAAATATCTTGTTATCTAAAATCAAGGTTGAAATGAAAAATAACAAACAAAATTATATCCAAGGAAAAAGGACCTACCAAAAGTGTAGCCAAATATTAGCCAAAGAAAATAACCATTTGAGATGCCCTTTTTAGTTAATTTATCAAACCTGTGCAGATAAAAGAAAAGGTCAATGACAATATGGCTCCTAATTGAAGCTGATACAAGAAATACATAACAACAACCTCATTTTTGTCCAAATAAAATTTCAGTTTAAGTAATGATGTTTGGCTACAGCACTAATATACACTGATTCAACTTCTACCATAAAGTAGAATCATTTTTTGTTTAACTGAAAAAAATGAAAAAATCCATTCTAGACAGTTACAATGGAGAAATCAAAAGCAGTGCTTATCATGTCACAAGTGTTATTGGCATACAGAAAAATGTCTCGAAAACATGTGCCCACTTTATATAGTAATAAAAAAGGATGGACTAATGAACGAATCTCACAACAATGGGGATCTGGCAAGGATTAATTTGTATCAACTCAAGATGTACCTTTACGATTTGAAGTCAGGTGTACATCTCCTACTCTTGCAAGTAGAAAGACTGTTTTCATGACTTGAACCATAACCATCTAGGTCACAAAGATCAACCTTATTGTGGTGCCAAAAGCTCACTATCTTGTATGGTCATAAATGGATGCAACACAACAACAAAGCTATGAGTCCTAACTGTTTGGAGTCAACTACATAAATCTTTTACCGCCATTAGAATATGTAAAAAACCATATGTTTAGTTAAGTTCAGAATACTTAAGTCTTTATTTATAGTTTCTATTAAAATCTTTTTAGGTTTTCCTCTATCTCTCCTCACACCATTAACATTAATCATTTCACCTCTTTTGACTACCATATCTAGAGATCTCCTAAGCATATGCTCATATCATCTTAAATAATTTTATCTCATTTTATCCTCTATCAAAGTGATACCAAGTTATTCATGAATAACAATATTTGTTTTCCTATTTTCCTAATAACTCTATATATTCATCTCAACATTTCTATCTCAGCAATACAAACTTTTTGCATATGTTATTTCTTAGCTGCCCAACACTCAAATCCATAAAGCATTGTTAGTCTCATTATAATTTTATAAAAATTTTCATTTAATCTCAAAGGTATCCGATGATCACACAAGACTCCTGACGTCCCTCATCATTTTAACCATCCTATTTTTATTCTATGAATAATATCTTCATCAATCTTTCCATCTTATTGAATAATTAGTTTAAAATACCTAAGGCTTTTACTTAAAGGAATCTCTTATCCATCCAACTTAAATATATTCTCCTATATATTTCCAAAATTACTAAAATTGTATCTCATATATTTCATCTTAATCCTACTTAATCTAAAACATTTAGTTTCTAAAGATTGAGTCCATAACTCAAGTTTATAATTAATTTCACTCAAACTCTCAGCAACTAAGATAATATCATCAGCAAATAATATACATCAAAGAGGGCTATCATGTAAATGACTAGTAAGTCCATCCATTATCAATATGAAAGGATAAGGACTTAATGCGAATCCCTGATATAATTCTATGCTGATAGGAAACTTACTAAACACACTCCCTATAGTTCTAATATTAGTAGCTACATTATCATACATATCTTTAATAATATCAATATAATTTGTGAATACATCTTTCTTTTCTAAAACCCACTATAATTAATCTCTAGGAACCTTGTCATAGGCTTTCTTCTAAGTTAATAAAAATCATATACAAATCCTTTTGTTCTCCCTATACTTTTCGATTAATTATCTTAATATATAAATAGCTTATATAGTTGATCTTCTAGTCATAAAATCAAATTGACTTTCGGAGATATTTGTTTCAAGCCTTATCCTACATTCAGAGATATAGTAATAAGTGCATAACAAACAAAATATCATGTCAACATATCATATGACTTTTAAGTTTTAAGAATATTGTAGAAAGTTGTTATGAAAAATTAGTCATCGTTCACCCACTAAATCTAAGCAGATATTCTAACAAAATGAATTAAGTTAGAATATCTGCCATAATGTTGATACAAGCACGACTAAAAATATACTCAATTTAGGATGTGGGTACATGTGGGCACAATATCTTCTGATACATGTATCTTTTATCTTGATTGATACATTAATTATGTTACTTTTATGGTGGTTTGTTTAGAAAATATGATAGAGAAAAAAAAAAGATTATATCGTTATTACCTGTTCTATATTAAGATTATTGTTTCCTGTTATTTAATTTCCAAGCTCTGGTGAGACTGAGATGGGGACCAATAACTTCAACTGCTGTCATAAAAGGTGTCCTGAAGTGGTACTTGGGACAAGCTGCTGCCAAAATAGGTAAGTTGTTTGTTAATAAAATTTAACTCGACAACTAATGATTTTTTTCTTACTCTCAGAATCCTTGAGAAGGAATGCACATAGATTAAATCTACCTGTTAAAAACTTCAATGCATCTTTTTGGATATTTATCTCTTCCTACATTTAGATGGCATTTTATTTTTTGCCATGCTGCCAGCATGCTGGAGTCATGGCTTGGTGGTCGGGGGAATACTTAACAAGGCCCATATCCCATCCCAACGATCAGCTAGCACAATGTTGGAACTTGAATCCTTTTTCTTAACTATACCTATGAAACATTAAGTGATAAGTCCAACTATTTGAATTTTACTGCATGATCCGCTCTAGTTATTGAATTTTATTGACACAAACATCATTCACCAAATTAAGCAGTGCACCATCAAAACCCATATAATTGTTTTTACTATATTTTTTTAATCTTCCTTGCACCACTAATTTGAACAAATAGACCTTGATTAGGCATGCCCAAACTAATTTTAAGATTTTTCCTAGTTGATTCACCTAGAATGTTCAACATCAACAACAAAACTAAAAGTCCCAACTATTTGGGGTCGGCTACCTGGATCTTTTGGTACCATTGAAATATGTAAAAAGTCATATATTTAATTAAATTTAAAATACTTAAATCTTTATTTATAGTTTCTATTAAAATTTTTTTAGGTCTTTCTCTACCTCTCCTTGTACCACTAACATTAATTATTTGATTTCTCTCGGAGGTCTCTTACGCACATGTTCATACTATCTTAAATAATTTTTTCTCATCTTATCCTCTATCGAAGTGATACCTAGTTACTCATGAATAACGGTATTTCTTTTCCTATCTTTCCTAGTAACTCAACACATTCATCTCAACAGCACAAACTTTTTGTATATGTTGTTTCTTAGCTGCCCAATGCTCAGATCCATAAAGTATTGGTGGTCTCACAATTGTCTTATGAAAATTTTCTTTTAATCTCAAAGATATCCGCTAATCACACATGACTCTTGATGCCCCTCTCCATTTTAACCATTCTATTTTTCCTCTATGAATAACATCATCATTAATCTCTTCATCTTGTTGAATAATTGATCCAAGATACCTAAAGCTTTTACTTAAAGGAATTTCTTATTCATCTAACTTAATTATATTATCCTCTCTATTTCTAGAATTACTAAAATTGTATCTCATATATTTAAGCTTAGTCTTACTTAATCTAAAACCTTTAGTTTATAAGGATTACTTCCATAACTCAAGCTTATAATTAGTTCCACTTAGGCTCTCATCAACTAAGATAATATTATTAGCAAATAACAGATATCAGGGAGGTATACATATAAATGACTAGTAAGTTTATTCATTATTAGTGTGAAAAGATAGAAACTTAATGTGAATCCCTGATGCATCTTATACTAATAGGAAACTCACTAGACACGCTCCCTATAATTCTAATACTAGTAGCTACATTATCATACACATCTTTAATAACATCAATATAATTAATGGATGCAACTTTCTTTTCTAAAATCCACCATAATAAATCTCTAGGAACCCTATCATAGGCTTCCTCTAAGTCAATAAAAACCATATATAAATCTTTCTTTTTCTCCCTATACTTTTCTATTAATTGTCTTAATAAATAAATAACTTCTATAGTTGTTCTTTTGAGCATAAAACAAAGTTGATTTTCAAATATATTTGTTTCAAGCCTTATCCTATTTCTGATAACTCTTACCCAAAGTTTCACATATGGCTCATGATTTTAATTCTTCTATAATTTAAAAAAATTTGAATATCTATCTAATTCTTACAAATTGACACTAAAAAAACTCTTTTCTATTCATCCAGCATCTTTCTGAATCTCATAATTTTGTTAAATAAACAAGTTAACTAAGTTACTCTCTTATCTCTAAACTTTTCCAAACCTCACAATAAGGATACAATCAAGTCCCAGACTCTTATGTATTTTCAAGTTCTTTAATGCATCTTTTTCTTCACTAATTCTAATTTTACGAACAAATCTATGATTATTAAATCTATCATTATTATTTATCATTAGATCTAAATCCTGTATAAAATATTTATTGAATAAATTATAAAAATAATTTCTCCATCTTTCACCAAATGAAAAAAGATAATATTCTATTCTTTTTCTAATAATCCCATACATTTATCTCAACATTCTCATCTCGATGACACTATTTTAGATATTGTTTTTTTTCATAATCACTCAACATTTTGATACATAAAGCATATAAGATATTACATCTTTTTTTTCTATTGTCGTTAACAGCATTCGATGATTACAACACACTAGATTATCGTCCCTACTTAAACCATACTGATTTCACTGTGTGAACTGTGAACATATCACTACAGACTTGGACTTTTCATAGCAGACAAGATTTACAACATTCTCATTGCCAGTATAAGTACTAAGATTGCAACCATGGAACGCATGTTTGGAACAAACTCACCAACTAAACTTCAAGTTCACAAAGTAATCATGATGTTTAACCAAAATAAAGGGTAATGATCTTTTAGTGTTACATGGTCCATTTGTCATATAGCACCATACCAAGACATCCAGAATGCAAGGATTGTTATTTCTATGATAGTTGGCATAGGCCAAAAAATTTGCCCTGATCCTATGTCATCATCTTTCCTGTGGCTCAGTATGGTACACATTGATGCCTTCCTTGCATGAGAAATTAAGACGCATTTTGAGGTTCCATCCACACAACACTCATTGCTACAATGCGTAGGCATGTGATGATACAGAGGAGCATTGAAGTATATGTATTATGACAACAATTTTGCTTTCCGTAGAAAATACTTGTCTATCTTAAAAGTTCATGAGACCGGTAACACACCAATAATTCTCCCTAAATTCTATTAAAATAATGTAATTGGACTTAAATATTATTGAGTCATGTAATTCTAGTCCTCCAAGTTCCTGGCTTAGGAGCTCTATCAAGCTGAGCTATAACAGTTGGTATCAGAATAGCTAGACCATAACAAAAATAGAGGTAGAATGCATTTAAAGCCCCACTAAACTAATGTTTGAACTATTGGACAAAACCAATTTTGAGATTAGATAGATCTACTCACTGTAGAATATGAGAATTCAACCATCAACAGCTTTCAAACATATATAGTTACAGAAGCAAAATGCAGTTGAAAATTAATGAAGGATAGGTGTAAAGAATCAAAAGCAAATGACCTCACAAACTCATACAATCCAAATGCATGTCATGTAATGCCAACATACATTGCACCAGTCAGCCAGATGGTAGCTAGCATAAGGGCATGATGCAAGAAGAATCAGAAAATCCTTGCCTTATAATTGTGCAAAGCTTTAGAAGACATCCTTGTCTTTAGAAGAATCAGAAAATGACAGTAGGAATAATTTTTATAAGAAACAAAGAAACAAACAGATTTGTAGAATCAAGCCTGTCTTCGTGTTATTAATTTCATAGATGAGCTTAAGACAGCAATAATCGTGTTGCAATAAGAAGCTCTATATTTAGTCAAATTGTCATCTAGTAGATCTAAAATCATAAAAGCAAGACTTTGACATTTTTAGCTTTATAGAGCATGCATCATCCATGTCTGTATGTTTTGGTCAATTCCACCAGCTTCCCATCTCATTCAAGATAAGCAAAGGACACCAAGGATTTACATACAAGTCTGTACCATATATCAGTCAAGCATCAGAATTAACATATACCGTGATTACTGTTAGAAAAATATTTTGTGTTGATAACTCAAGATTAGTTTTGTATCATTACTCATTAGTATAATATCACTGTAGGGATGGATATGCAAATTGTAAATACCGGTTAAAGTGATCAGAACAGTTTGGTAATTAAATCCTTGGTTAATACACAGGAAATCTAGTTTCCACCATTTGTAGGTCTCCATTAGGTTTTGTTAATATTGTTACATATGTTTATCATTTTTTTTTGCCCTATCTCTCAACCCGATTCAATGCCCCCAGTTTTTTCACCATAGTGCACTAATTTTAATTGACAGAGCCTGCCTCGCTCCTTCCTTATATCAGAACATGGTACAACTGTGAGAAAGTGTTTCTAGGTCATGCCACACCTTTTATTTCTGGGTGGATCTGGGACCCACTAGATTTAAGTTTTTTAATCTTTCATTTAATTCTTTTTATGCTAATCAATCCCTCAAATCCACCCAGCAGATCATCAGAGATGTTCTATCTTATGCTAGCAACGCATTATGCTATCCAATTACAAGATAACATGCGGTGCATACCATTCCAAAGACAAAAGAAACTGAGTATATGTTTAAAAATAGATATCATATAGTTTTAGCCTCTTTGATCAACCAAGGATCAAAAATTCAAATATCAAACCCATACAGTCTCCAGCCAAACTGTACAAATTTGGTTTGCACCAGCATACATACACATGGTATGCCAGCAGGTGCTACACGGTACCAATAGAAGGGAGGGGAAGGAGGAGGAGGAGGAGGACCACAAGATTGGGCAGCCAGCAACCAAGACCAGTGGTCAGTGGGCGAAGGACAAGCAGCAGCATGAGGCACACCAAGCAAAATGCATGCAAGGATGAGAATGTGTTTTTATCTAAGTCCCTGTGCTTTGTTCAAGAAAACCAGACCAAACTGGGCAAAAAGCCCTGGTCTGCATCATAGTTCAAACCTAACCAATAAATACCGCTTGGTATGCCATGGTCCTGGCATAATTGGCAACCCTACATCCAAGTCCAACAATCAAATTTACATTCAAATAGCCAAATTTTACCTAATCATGTAGAGAAGTCTAAACTTATGAACCACTAAAAAGCCCTATTAATATTGATGCATATGGAACAAATTGGTTCATGTGGAAATACACTCAAGCAATTTCGAAGATCAAACTTTTGTTAAATAGTGAGCATAACTACAAAATAGTGTGCCTACTCAAGATATTTTTCAGAATTCATCCTTGACAAGTTTAACTTCATGACTTGATCTTTAGAAAACTCTTAACAGCTTTCATGGGCCTTGGTATGCTACCTTAGACATTTGAGCATTACCAAGCCTACTTGGCAAAGTCAACTTCCATCTTCCTTGGATATTGCCCTATAATTTGAAATGGTTCTTTTTGTTGTAATGTATTCAGTTTTCCGTTACACTCTAATTTCTGCAGATGACATTACAGATATGCGAGCTTCAGAGCAACATAACTGTTAATCTTTACAGAAAAACACCATTCCATATCACGTAATATTTAGTGTTCCATTTTCTTAGAAGCCTAGAAATTCAGAGGTTCCTTTCTTGACAATTAAGGAGAGACCATTTCAAAGGAGATGTAAATTCAATTTATTAAATCTGTTTTTAAAAAATAAATATTTTTATTTTTTTCTTCCTTGTTGCATTTCTTGAGAGAAACGATTATCATTATGCCCAAAATATAGAAAATAAGCATCACCATAAATCACAAAGCATGACTTTTTGTTTTACTATTTAAGAAAAGCAAGGCAGATCACATGAGGAAATTATGAACAAACTTACACAGGTCACAGCTAATTAACATACAGTTAAAGTATCTGTATTTTCAAGTTCTCTAAAGATTCTAAACTTCCAAAGCTGATAATTAACTGTTGCCGAGCAGAAAATCAGACCATGATTAGACTTCTTCCACAATGATATCTGATGCCTAATTCTGAATTTTGATACTAATAAAATGCACCAGATAAATACTAAAAATAGCAGTCAAAATCATGCAAGTTAAGCACTGAAAAGATGTAACATTAACAACTTATTAGAGTACCTGTGACTGAAAACAGTAAGCAAGCCAGGTAAAATAATGTCTCCAAATCCAATCATTTGATAGCCTCCCCAAGGATCAAAAAATCTAGGTATTTTCAGAAGCATGGGAATGGACTCTCCACCTGCTTTGTGACCAGTAGCAACCTACAAACCAAGGAAAATTTCTCTGTTATATAATTTTATCGTTATCTCATGGATTGGACACACACCAGAAACTGAATCTTTTAAGACTGTGGAAGTTGGTCTAGTTATAGGAGATAGGGCCAAGCATTTCAGGCAAAATGATAGTACCAAAGGCAATTACATAAAGAGAAAGAGCTCATTTCACATGACTTTATTATCACAGATATCATACATTTCCTTTATATCAGAAATCTTCTGATATTCCATCATTACTCGGAATTTTGGTATTCAGATACCAAAGATGGTTCACCTGTTCTATAGACAATTTCACCCATATGTTATCTTGATACCATTCCTTACTGTTTTTCAATATAAACAACACCTTGTTTTTTCCTCTGTAATCACATCCTGCACCTGTTGTTAATCACTATAACAGAGACTTATCTAACCATGAGCTCAAATTAACCTGAGTTGTAACAAAGAAATATCTTTGATTTAGTTAAAATGTTGTCCATAAAAAGAAAATTGAAAAAACAAAACGATATTTGAATTACATCAGAAAAACATCTCCTTGATAATCATTCCAAGCCACATATAAAAAGATGCCTCTACCACAAATCAAACAGCAAGTAAAGGACATGGTCAGAATTTGACAAGGAAGAGAGGAGGATAACTGGAGGAGAAAAACAAAAGTGAGGTACCACTTGATGAGGATGGGATAGTTGGGTTGAAGAAAGAGGTAAAAGGCAAAATATAGTTACCTGCCTAGAGGGAGATAGACATAGAAGCACCATATCTCCCCACTGCAAACTAACGATCCTTGTACTAGTCAAAAACTATCTTCAGCCTAACAGGGAAATGCTTCATTGGTTTTAATTTCTCATCATGTTCCTTCAATTTTCCATCCATTGTATCAAGCTTAGCAGAGTTGGGATACATGTGTCTGTCTATATAGAACTTCACAAGTTGTCATGCCTGCAGAAATCAAAGCATGCTTCAGGTTGCTACTTGCATACCACTTTTAAGTTTCAAGTCCTTGATTAAATACCTTGAAAGGGTCATTTGTTTAGGGATGGTAGATTATGGTCATTGTAAATTAGGTATCTTGCAGAGAAAATAACCTTTTTTCATAATGGTCACAAAAGTCTGTTGTTTCCTATTTTAAGCGACACAATCCAATGCCATGCTAGTAAGAGGTGTAACTTGAGAAACGCTTGACATTGTATGAGTGCCACAGTGGGAATACAAGATAGCCCATGCAAGGTGGAGGAGGTTTAGTAGCACCCAGCAAAGGCCTGGATCAACTTGGCAATTGGTTGGGCTAGCCAGGCAAAGTTTAGCCCAGTCCACAAGCAAGTTTCGCATGGCTTGGATCTCCATTTCTTTCTATTTTCTTCTTGCTACCCACTGTCTCTAAACTTTTGGCATGCAACTCCTGACCCATGACCACATCCTTAATGCGTAAGCAAGCTTGGCATAGGCTTGGATCTCCATTTTTTATTTTTTTCTTATTGCTACCACCTATCTCTTAAATTTTGAAATGCAACTCCCCAACCCATGACCACGTCCTCATTGCATCCTACAAGCACAAAGTGATTGACCATGGCTACTTAGGGATGGATGCCAAAAGACTATTTCTGACAAAAAATAATTATTATGAAGAAAATAACTATCCCATTATTATCAATAGCTAATGTAGGGGGTATTTTGGTCAAAATTCTGAATAATGTATATATTACTTAACATTTAGGTAAAACTTTTTGTCTAATAACTAGTACCACTAATTTAAAGGATAGTCTGAAATGGCATAAATACTAAATAGCCTCCACTCCCTCCCATTTATTCACAAAAATTAGTTGATTACATACGACTCTATGTAAAAAATATAATGGCATATCTTGTAGATAGAGGGATGAGGCATTTATCAAATGTCAATATATAGTATGTTAGGCAGTCATTGAAGCAGCTCTCCGATGCTAACACTTGGCTTATCTTGGATGATTCCTTCTAAATGACATTGATTCTGAAACCATAGTAGAAGGGTTATTCAAGTTAAACCAAGCAAAGCACTACTACAACTGGCACCCTTTACATCAATACGGTATGCTCTGTCCTTCAATGAATATATTATTGAAGATAATGATTTCCTGATGCAGTACACAGTATTCATTTAGTATCAACCAAGTGATATATCACCACTCTCCGACCCTATTGATTAGAACCCTTTATACCCTCAGTCGAGTTTTTAGGTTAACCTTGTTCCTGCAATCAAATAGGAAGCAATAACTCATTCCACTCAAAAAGGGTGTCAGGCCCTTCTGCTGCAGTATTCAATCCCTGCTAAACCGGTTTGACTCATTGCTAAACTAGTCTGGTCAGTCCATACTGACGATGAAGCCAAGTTAGTCTAGAAATGGAGTGGTCCAAGGGTAGTATTTTTAAAAGCACAGGCATCAATGTCCCAAAATGCCTGAGTCACTACATGCCTGCCTGAGTGAAGTGATTATAAATAAAAATGATGTATCAAGTTAATCGACCTCAATATGGTAACTGTGTAACAAAGAATTCTAACTCTCTGGCAGTAAGTTAATCAACTACCAACTTCTAAGTTCTAATTCCAGACAGAGTAATAGTGCACCACTTTAATATGGTGCAGTAAGTTAATCGACGAAATTCCCTATAAAATGAGAAAGAGAGGGTTGAGAAGATGGAGAAGTAATCAATGGTTGTAGAGGAAGGTGAAAACCGATAGCGAACGAAGCTACAGAGGGCAACAGATGAAGCTCTAGCAACGGACGAACCATACAAAGGCAATGGACGAGGTTGACAGCAGCAACGGATGGCGCTACAGCGATAAATAATGTGGACGAAGGCGGTGGATGAGGTTGCCGACAGCGGCAGACAAAGTGAACGGAGTTGCAGTGGAGGGCATAGCATATAAAGGCGGCAGACAAGTGATAGGGTTTCGCTTCTAGTTTCTTTCACTTGGTCAGGCACGAGTGGAGGGGTGTTAGGGTAAATGACATTAGTTGGTTTGATTGAACCAACTTACTCGCCTAGTTGAATCCAAGTTCAAAGTCAACCCGATTTGGCTCAAGCACTCGCTCAAGGCACCCGGCATCGGGTCTCAAGTGCATGCCCGTGCAATGCTTCATTGAAATGCCTCGCCCTGAGGTGTTACGAGGCGCTCAGGTCTCGCCTTACCCGAGGTGTTGCGAGGCGCTCGGGTCTCGCGTTACCTTGCCTAAGCGCCTAAACAAGCACCTAAGCGTGTTTTGAAAACAATGTTTAGAGGTTAGCTGGCCTACAACAAAGCTACATTGCGATAGGGGTTTGCTGCATAACTTAAATCTTTGACCATCAACATATACCTATCCATACAGTCACACAAATTGTTGCAGCATCATTTAAATTTCCACATCATTGTGATGCAACCAATGATCTCAACAAGAATCTGCAGTAGTCACTCAGATATATTTCTACCCTCACAATTTTTTTGAAAAAATAAAACCTGATGACAATCCATTACAACCAGCACCAACAATTCCTTTCCTACAAAGTTTTGCACTTTCTTCACCATATTATCATTCACAGTATACTGTTCCAAGATAAAATTGGCCAATGAATCCAAGAACTCCCTAGAATGTTCAATCATGAAGACTATTACTTTCCATGTGATTTGTATCTCAAGAAATGTGATTTTTGTACAAGATCTAGATCCAGTTTCTTTTCAAAATATTTCTTGTTCCCTTTCCTCTTCTTGTTTTCTGATTCAAATCTACATTTTTTCATACGTGACATTTGCCACAAACATCAATGACCCAAACAACAATCATCTCTTTGTTTCTTTGTCTTTTGTTTGCACTAATATTTTTTACACTTCAATAATCCACATTTTCATGTTCTATGTTTTTCTGTTCTATCCCAAATTTTCCTGTCTTAATGCAACAGTCCTATTTTCACTGTTTTTTTCTCTAGACAACAATCAGTCCTGTTTTCAAGTTTGAAGACTGGACTCAAGGCTATATCTATATTGAATGATTGGGCTAGTTCCTGCTTTGCAGGTTCATTGGATGGGAAGATCATGGAAAAGCACACATTATCCTTTAAATACGGACACAGTGATTGAGCTCATTGCTGTCATAATTTCATCATAACGTAGTCCTACTGCAGGTTGACATAGATGAGTTACGTATAATACATGATACACACCATAGAGCAGGAAGGCACCTCCTATTCTCATGAGATCTAATTTTTCTCTGTATCATTGATCGGACATAGGACACTAAGAACTCCAAGAAACTTCATATGACTATTAAAGTAAAAAACACTTAGCATGCAAACATGAAGGACCTAGCAAGGCTACATTGAGGGTAGCCAGCACGTGCAACCATTTGGGGGAAATAGGCATTGAAATATAGGAAAAGGAGTCGCTCAAAGGAGCGGCCATCCGAGATTGACATTTAGAGGAATAGACAACCCTTCGAGCAAGAGGCATCACGAGGACAAGCGAGCTGGGAAGAACGTATAGCGCACAAAGGTTGGGATGGCTGAGTTCAAGCTACAGCTCGACGTTGGCAACCAAACTTGACGGTGCTCAAGGCAAGCTGCACACTTGGAAAATGATGAGACCGTGCAAAGTGGGATGGGTTGCTCAGCGACCGAAAGAGTTGTACAAAGCTCACAGAGGTGAGGGGAATTGCTAACTTGAAAATTTTGGTACTCATGCAAGGGCTTGTATGCGGATGATGGACTATCTGTGGCCATCCCAAGGCGATCGAAACTCAACGCCATCGAGCATTGAAACTTTTTCTTCGGCATGGGAATGATACGTCCATAGGAGGCTGAAGTGTGCAGTGAGTTCAGGCTGTCGCTAGGCCCTGAGGGGCACAACGGGGGTTGTATCGACAAAAAGTTACAATCCAGCAAGTGCACTTGCGAGAGCGAAACAGTGCACAATTAGTTTAAGGCGAAGTAGTCCAAAGGGATGATGGTCTCTGAAACTTCCAGAGGGAAGGATGTAAAAAGAGAAGTTACTTTAATGGGATAGATATCCATGAGGGATAAGTCTCAATTCTCCAAAGAGAGAATCATATGCAACGGACCACACATGTTAAGGAGGGATACCTCAAGACAACAACTCAACAATGCTCATCAGACTGAGTGAGCGACGAGGTGTCGTCACATGAGATAATGCATTAGTGGAAGCATTGCGAGATCAAGTGGGGGAGCAACCTACGACAACACCAACCGAAGGCACACTTAAAGTCAATGTCGAGATCGAACTCAATGGAGGGTTGATTCATGGAATGGTGGGCGCAAGGGCCACTATCAACTCAATGCAAACTGAGAAGTAGAGCAACTTGGGTGGAACTTAATGAAGTGCCTAAGTCACATGAAAGAAGTCGACATAAAAGACGAAACATAGAGCAAAGGCACGAAGCTTTCTTTGGACAGAAGTCAAGGACATGAACTCTTACAGAGGCAAGGGCGAGATCATGTCGTTCCATGGGTCCCTCATTCTAATGGAGCGGATTCAACCTACATAGTGCTAAAGTCGAAGGGAGTTTCAAGGCCCACACACCTTATATCGACGAAGCATTTGCTGGAGGAACTAAGGCGACTCAACTTGCTATCACGAACGGTCGTCGCGCACTCGCAACAACTTCGTTCAACGAACCGTTCGTCGTTTTTGCATGCTTGAACAAAGACATGGAAGTCTGTTTTGCCTTGATTTTGTGCGTTTTTGCTTGTACAAATACATGTTCGAACAGGTTGCAGTGCACAGTGCGACCGCTCACCGCGCTGGGCTAAAAAGCCTCAAAATGGCTCCGTTTTCGCATGTTGCAGGCTGTTTTCTGCAGCTCGCTGCAGTGCACGAAATGTCAGCCATCTCAGCACCCTGGAACCCCCCGGGTGGCATAGGGCTGGATGGGGCTTCAGTATATTGTCGGGCATTGAACAATCTTCACAAGTTCGCATGTTTTCTTGACGGGAACTTGCCTTCGCACCCGGCACCCGACACCCTATAAGCAGTTGTTTGTGGACTTGCAACTGTTCGTTCTACCTTCTAAAGTCCTTGTTTTCCTCCTTCCTCTCTTTTCTCCTGTACACACAAGGTGGTTGCTGAATTGCTTGTAAAGCTTCCCTCTTTGCGAGACGTCGGGACTTGTCCGTCGTTCGTTTTCAATCTAATCAACTTCTTATTTTACAGGTCCTTCGGGACCTGTACGAGGTTGCAACTAGGCTGAACCTTTGTGGACACATATGTCTCAAGGACTCCTCGGGACTTAAGCAATCCCAGCTAAGTTTGAGAAGTTGGCGCAAGTGTGCATCGCGACTTAGGCAACTCAAGCTAAGTTTGCGTCTTGGCCGCAAGGGTGCATGACGACTTAGGCAATTCGAGCTAAATCCGTGACATTGTGGTATCAGAGTGGGCAAGCAATTCGAGCAAGCAGCGAAGGAACTTTGCAATTTCGCCATGGCAAAGCATAGTGGCGAATCAAGTAAGGCGGGGCAAGCCGGACCTTTGCCCCAAGCAGCCACAGGTGGGCTGCAAGTGCAAACTCGCTCTCATGTCGTTGGAGCCGCTTTGGAGGATCGTGACAGCGAACATGATGAGCGAGAAATTGGCTACTCTCCGTGCGCGGAGGAGGTGCAATTTGGAGCGCCAACCGGGAAGAAGAGCCATAAGGAGAGACTCACAACGACGGAAACCCGCTTGGATGTTCTTGAAGCGAGCTTAGAGGAATTCTACAAAGGTCAGCGAAGGCTTATTAGGGTAGAGAGCTCGCAAGAAGAAGCTGAATCCTGAATCAACAAGGTCGAGGCCCTAGTCGATCGACTGTCAGACGACACCAAAGACTCTGTACAACATCTGAAGGAAGTCGTGGCAAAACTCACTTCTAGGGTGACCATGCTCACAAGGGCACTGAACGCGGGAGGGAGCAACACCCGCATTGCACCGCCAGAAAACTTGAGGGCACCCGAGCCGCATTGTTATAGAGGTGCCCGAGATGCTAAAGAGCTCGAGAATTTCTTGTTCGACATGGAACAATACTTTCGAGCTACGAGATCTGATTCTGAAGAAACCAAAGTTTCGATAGCAACCATGTATTTGAATGGGGATGCAAAACTTTGGTGGCGAACCCGTTGGGAGGAGATCCAACAAGGTCAGTGTCGGGTGGACACATGGGAGGACTTAAAGCGAGAGTTGAGAACTCAGTTTCTACCTGAGAACATAGAGTTCGTCGCAAGGAGGAAGTTGAGACAACTCCGCCAAAGTACTTCCATCCGAGACTACGTGAAGCAATTTTCTGTGCTAATGTTGGACATACAGGACATGTCCGAGAAGGATAAGCTATTCAGCTTCCTCGATGGTTTGAAGTCATCAACTCAACAAGAACTGCATCGAAGGAATGTCACCGATGTGATTGGGGCAATTGCTGCCATAGAAAGGCTCACCGACTTTATTTCCTCTGAGGACCCGAGTAAAAGGAAAGCATCTTCAGGAAATCACCCTCCAAAATATTCTCGAGCGAAGGAGCCCGAAGACAAACAGAGGAAGAAGAGTTCCCACAAAGGGCCAAACTCAAAAGGCAAGGCCCCGAAACCTGGCGGATGCTTCTTGTGCGAAGGGCCGCACATGGTGAGGGAGTGCCCACAGAAACAGGCACTCAATGCTTTAACAGCTTCCATCCATCCCCCCAAATCAGACAAGGGCAAAGTCGTCGCCCTTAGTTCAAGCAGTTCTGAATCTAGCAGCGACGATGAGGAGTCGCAGGGTCCCCGAATGGGAGCAATGCGTTTGTTAAATGAATTGCTGAGTCAAGTGGGGAGAACATGAAGGCAAAGCCATTGAAAGCAAGGAGTAACGAGTTGATGTACGTGGACATTAAGCTCAATGGCCAAACAACCCGTGAAATGGTGGACACAGGAGCTACCCACAACTTTATTGCCGATCGAGAAGCAAAGCGACTTGGGCTGATCTTAGAGAAGAACCCAAGTCGAATGAAGGCGGTGAACTTGGAGGCAAAGCGAATCTCCGGATTGGCAAAGGGAGTTCCCATCAAGATCGGAGCATGGAGCGGGAGCAAAAACATGATGGCGGTGCCACTAGACGACTTTCAAGTGATTCTTGGAATGGAATTCATGCATGCGACGAAGTTGGTGCCAATGTCGTTCCTAAACTCCCTATGTATGATGGGAGGTGATGACCCCTGTGTGGTTCTCGTCTCTTAGAGAGGAACCAAAGAACCCCAACAGATATCGGCATTACAACTGAAGAAAGAGGTATGAAAAGGCGAATTAACATTTGTGGCTACTATGAAGCTAGAGCCACTCAACGAGAAGGCTATTCATGAACCTGCTATGGTGGCGAACGTCCTGAAGGAGTTCACAGATGTTATGCCACCTGAGTTGCCGAAGACTCTACCGCCACGTAGAGGTGTGGATCATCACATCGAGCTGGAGCCAGGAGTGAAGCCTCTAGCGAGACCACCCTACCACATGCCCCCTCCAGAGTTGGCAGAATTCAGAAAGCAGTTAGGTGAACTGCTAAGTGGTGGTCTCATCCGTAGTTCTAAAGCACCCGTCGGAGCTCCAGTTCTCTTCAAAAAGAAACAAGATGGGAGCCTCCGACTATGCGTCGATTATTGAGCCCTCAACAAAGTGACGGTGAAGAACAAGTATCCCATCCCGCACATCGCGGACTTGTTCGACCAATTGGACAAAGCCAAGTATTTCTCTAAACTTAACCTCCGATCGGGGTACTGGCAGGTGCGCATTACTTACGGCGACGAAGTAAAGACTACCTGCGTGACCAAGTATGGAGCGTTTGAGTTCTTGGTGATGCCTTTCGGCTTAACCAACGCTCCAGCCACGTTCTGTACTCTTATGAACCAAATATTCAAAAAGTATTTGGATAAGTTCGTGGTCATCTACTTGGACGATATCGTCGTCTACAGCTAAACGCTCGAGGAGCATGTCGAGCACCTTCGGACAATTTTCAAGGTTCTCAGGGAGAACACTTTGTTTGTGAAAAGGGAGAAGTGCTACTTTGCTCAAACGAATATCTTATTCTTGGGGCATCAAATCGATGATGGCTCCATTTGGATGGACAAATCGAAGGTGCAAGCTGTTGCGGAATGACGAACTCCAAAGAAGGTGCCAGAACTGAGATCCTTCCTTGGTTTCGTCAACTACTATCGACGCTTCATAACGGGGTATTCGAAGTGTGCAACTCCACTGACAAAGTTGTTGAAACAGTGATTTAAAAAGGGTTAGGCGCCAAAATGTCACGGACTTAGCTAGTTTTGCCTAAGTCGTGCGGCACCCTTACGTGTCCGTCCGCAAAGGTCAGCCTCCCCGAAGCCTCTCATGTCCCTTAGGACCCACAAAAGAGAGAACGGGTTAGAAAAAATGCCTTATTCGGGATCCACAAGCAAACATTTCCAAAAACACTTCATAGATAAAGCAAATTACAAACAGACTTTACAAGCTCTGAACAGTTGCACAACAAAGGGTAAAATGGTCCATTACAGACCGAACTAAAATGGGACTATTAAGCTTTCGGCTGTCCCTCTACATGCTAGTCAAAGTATGAATATACCAATAGACATGAACATATATAAGTAGTACATCAAACATCCTGTTTAGAAGTTTGTCCGTGACATTCTCCCCCACTTATTCCTTCGACGTCCTCGTTGAAGCCTTTGTCGACACTGCAACTCCTCGCCTTTGCTGAGCCTTCAATCTTTTGCTCCAGCTGCAATGCGTCTGTTGGTTCCCAACTGCTTTCCGCTGCTGTTTTTGAGCAGTCGAACCTTTGATCCGCCATGCTGCTTCAACTCGCCAATGACTCTTGACTCTAGTGTGGGGTTGGCTGAGTTGTGTTGATCCCTGTTGGTTCTTGCGGATCCTCCAGATGAAGGAAAAGACCATCCTTACTGCGCTAGTCTCTCAAATGCCTCATGCTGCTTGAACTGGGTGGATGCTTGTTGGAGCTTTAACGAGCATCGTCTCGTAAACTTCTGAAGTTTTGGGTCCTTCCTCCACAAAATTTGCTCTTTGACTCTTCTTTCACTTAGTTGTCACATCCAAGTAGGTTCGCATCACTTCCTCTTTCGATTGGCATTTCGTTGGGAAATGAAGCGGACAATCTACTCTCAGTAACACTGATTACCGTTGGTGAGGATTTGACAACTATTGTCTTCCATTATCTTCGAAGAATCTTTGAACATATGCAGAGCTCCTCTGCTGGATAGATAAGAGAATTGGGGTACTCGGTTTCGCTCATTCTCTTAAGAGTTGAGAAGGCAAAGGTTACTTGACTTCACCCGCCTCCTCGAGGTTATACTCCATGCATCGAGCTGGTTACTGGCCTTCGCCTGCTCATTGCTCACACTTCTAAAGCACTTGAAGTGTTTGCACTCCTTGCGTTGAGTTAGCTACTGTGATTCACCTTCTCAATGCCATCGAACTTCTGGAATGCAGGAAGTTTTCACCCCAACTTGGAGTAATTCTCTAATAGATTTGGTCGTCTCTGGGATTGTACCGTCTTCTCCATCAACCCTGCCGCCTACTCCCCTGAGTAGCAAAGGTACAGCACCGCGTAACGCCTGCTTCGTTCCTTGGTCGTGCACTCTTGCATGACTCGAAGTCCTTCACTTTCGACTACCTTGATGAGAAGCTCATTGACACCGGTCTTACGAAGTTTCTTGGCCTTTGCCCTTCAGCCTTGTCTCGGTACTTGGAGATTGTCTCTGCATGCTCCGCCTCCTCGGCCCCTTTTTCGACCAAGCGCTCTCCCTCCATGAGAGCAAGGGATCAATGCCTTTCACGGAAGTCCCGCCTCTGCGGTACCATGGCATTGCCATGTCCATGGCCCTACTATCCGTTGCCTCGCATCTGCATCCCTTTTCTTCACGATCAGTAGATATGTCTCCGTGGCACTCCTCTGAGTCCACCTCCATTCTAAATGATGCTTGATTTTGGGTAGCTAAGTCCCTCTGGACTCGTCGTCGCTTCCTCGCCCCTTTCGACCCCCTGCTTCAACACCTTTGTATTATCCAAGCAGCTCCCTTTGGTCGATGGAAAGACAGACTACAACTCCCTTGCATGGCCTCTGCCATCACATTGTAGGGTTTGCACCGATTCTGTTCTTCTTAGCTTCCTTGGTAGCAACGTTAAACACTCGACCTTGTCCTCCCACTTGCCGGGCTCTAAGCTTAATATGAGCTCGAGTAGTCCAACTCTCCAATCGCTTCGATCATACCTCTCAGATGATCAAGTCTCTCCCATGGGACTCACTGGTACTTGCATTCAAACTTTTCCCTTGGTGGAACACAGCCCCCATATGCTGATGACCAAGGTTTTCATCCGATGCAAAATTCGATGCACGCACGGAAGACCCGCCTCTGCGGTACCATGGCCTTCACTCCTTGAATCCATAGCCCTTCTTGTCGTCATGTTGTTCACCGAAGTGGAACTTCCAGTAGCTCCCGATCATACCTCCGTACGATCTAGTCCCTCACGGGACTCATTCATGTGTATCGCATCATGAACTGTTCCACCACAATCCGCTGCACCATGTCGCCTCCTAGTGACATCTCCATTGCATTCTGATCCTTGTGGGATGAACTCGAATTGTGGTCCCTCCATGTGTGGCCTCTGCCAATACATCGCAGGGTCTCTTCCACCTTCGATTTTGTTCGCTCCTTTGTCAATCAACCTTCATCCACCCACTCTTGGGTCACACCTAGATGAAGCACCGCTTCTAGGACGGTCATTCGTCGCCTAGTAGCTCCCGAAGTCCCCGGACCGGCTGCAATTAGTGCACCATTGTGCGGATCACGGGCCTCCTTCTACCAAAGACAATCTTCACAAGACCGCTTCCTTCATGGCAACTTGAATGGCAACACTGTGGCATATTCTTCAAGAGTACCCGCCTCTGCGTCCTCTTGCCCCATGCTAAGGCCTTCCGAACCAAACTTCGCCTCCGCAAATTGAGTCACCTTAGTTCCTCCATCAAATGCTTTTCCGAGATAACGTGCATGTGCCCAGAAGCTCCCTTCGTCTTTGGCACCATTTAAGATGAGTCCACTCCGTTAGAATGAAGGACCCATGGAACAACATGATCCTACTCTTGCCTCTGCAAGAGTTCATGTCCTTGACCTCTATCTAAGGAAAGCATTGTGCCTCTGCTCCATGTTCTAACTTCTATGCTGGCTCCCTTTATGCGGCTTGGGTACTTCGCCAAGTTATACCCAAGTTGCTCCGCTCCTCGTTTTTGCATTGAGTCGATGGTGGCCCTCGTACCCACCATTCCACGGGTCAGCCCTCCCTTGAGTCCGATCTCATATCGACTCCAAGTGTGCCTTCATTTGTGTTGCTTTGGGTCGCTTCCCCACTTGATCTCGTAATGCATCTACCAATGCATTCTCTCGAGCGAGATCATGCGATGACTCCTCGCCGCTTGCTCAGTCCATTGAGCTTCGTGGAGTTGTTGTTTGTTGAGGTACTCCTCCTCAACTTGTGAGGTCTGTCCCACATGATTCTCCCTCTAGAGAGCCGAGACTTATCCCTCCTAGATAACTATCCCATTGGAGCAACATCTCTCTTCATTTCGGAGACCACCATCCCTTTGGACTACTCCGATCTGCTGAACAAACTGTGCATTATTCTGCCTCCTTCAAACGCACTTGCTAGATTGCGACTCCACGTCAATACAGCCCCCACTACACCCTTCGAGGCCTAGCAACATGCTGAACTAGTTGCACCCTTCAGCCTCCTACGGATGTATCCTTCACATGCCGAAGAGAAAGTTTCAATGCTCCATGGCGCCAAGTTTCGATCGCCTTGGGATGGCCGCGAACATTCCATCGTCCGCATACAAGCCCATGCATGAGTACCGAATTCTTTGAGTTAGCAATTCCCCTCACCTCTGTGAGCTTTGCACAACTCTTTCGGTCGCTGAACAACTCATTCCACCTTGCATGGTCTCATCCTCCAAGCGCCTCGCCTGTCTTGAGCACTATCAAGTATAGTTGTCAACGTTGAGCCGTAGCTCAAACTCAGCCATCCCAACCTTTGTGCGCTCCGTATTCTTCCAGGCTTGCCTGTTCTCGTGGTGCCTCTTGCGCGAAGGGTTGGCCATTCATCTGAATGTCAATCTCATATGCCCGCTCCTTCGAGCGACTCCTTTTCCCTACATCTCAATGCTCGTTTTCCCCCAAACGATCGCGCGTGTGCTGATTGCCCTCAACGCAGCCCCGCTAGGTCCCCCACATTTGCATGCTAAGTGTTTCTATGAGTGCTTGTCCCGCTCTGATACCATCTGTCACGGACTTAACTAGTTTTGCCTAAGTCGTACGGCACCCTTGCGTGTCCATCCGCAAAGGTCAGCCTCCCCGAAGCCTCCCATGTCCCTTAGGACCCACAAAAGAGAGAACAGGTTAGAGAAAATACCTTATTCGTGATCCACAAGCAAACATTTCCGAAAACACTTCATAGATAAAACAAATTACAAGCAGACTTTACAAGCTCTAAACAGTTGCACAACAAAGGGTAAAATGGTCCATTACAGACCGAACTAAAATGGGACTATTAAGCCTTCGACTGTCCCTCTACATGCTAGTCAAAGTATGAACATACCAATAGACACGGACATATATAAGTATTACATCAAACATCCTGTTTAGAAGTTTGTCCGTGACAAAAAGGCGCCAAGGTCCAAAAACGGCCGAGGTGCTAGGCGCTCGGCCGAGAGAAGCGAGGCACTAAAATATAAAAATATATAATATAATTAATAAATATAATTAATTATATTTAACCCAGACCTAAAAATCTGGTTCGATCGCCTGGTTTAACCTAGGCACTCGCCTGAAGCGCCTGGCACCTGGGCTCGAGCGAGCGCCCAGGCGATGCCTCTTTGAAGCGAGGCACTTGAACATGAAGCGAGGCGCTCGGGCCTCGCCTCGCCTCACCCAAGCGCCTAGGCAAGCGCCCAAGCGCCTATTGAAATTACTGTGCTGAAGGAGCAGCCTTGGAGGTGGTCTGATAAATGTGAAGCTACATTCCAAGATCTGAAGGCTGCTATGTTGGAAAAACCGGTGCTCAAATTGTCGGACTATGGGGAACCCTTCGAAGTCCATACAGATGCTTCAGACTTCGCTATTGCGGGAGTACTCATGCAAGAGGGTCATCCGGTGGCCTACGAGAGCCGTAAGCTCAACGAGACCGAGCGACGGTATCCGGTGCACGAGAAGGAGATGACAACGGTGGTCCACTGTCTACGAGTTTAGCGGCACTGCCTTCTTGGATCACGATTTGTGCTGAGGACAGACAACATTGCTTTGAGTTATTTCCAAACTCAGAAGAAACTCTCCCCAAAGCAAGCACGATGGCAGACCTTCTTACTGAGTTTGATATGGCAATGGAGTACAAGCCCGGAAAAACAAATGTCATGGCCGATGCATTAAGCCGAAAAGTGGAGCGAGTGAATGTCGTACAGTTGGAGGGCAGAGTCCAAGCAAGTCAGTTCCACTCTAACTTCCTTTCCAGGATCAGGGATGGACTGTATAGTGATCCCCAAGCAGTAACCCTGATGCAACTCATCAAAGAAGGCAAGGCATAACGATTTTGGGTCTAGGAGAGACTCGTTTACACAAAAGAGAGTAGGGTTTATGTCCCTCGAGTGGACAATTTGAGGCATGAACTCTTAAGAGAGTGTCATGATTCTCTTTAGGCTGGACATCCGGGCATTCACAGAACATTGGCTCTCGTGGAGAGGGCCTTCTACTGACCGAAGATGCGGACTGATGTGGAGGAATATGTTTGAACGTGTCTCACTTGCCAACAAGACAAGGTGGAGCAGCGGAAGCCAGTGGGACTTTTGGAGTCATTGCCCGTACCAGAAAAGCCGTGGGAGAGCATTTCCTTGGACTTCATATCAAGCTTGCCGATAGTAGGGGGACTCGAATCGATACTCGTGGTGGTCGATCGATTTTCAAAGTATGCAACTTTTATTGCTGCACCCTTACATTGTTCAGCAAAGGAGGCAACCAAGCTGATGATAAAGAATGTGGTGAAGTATTGGGGAGTCCTACACAATATTATCAGTGATCGAGACGCTCGATTCCTGGGATGATTCTGGACCGAGCTATTCAAATTGTTGGGGTCTACGTTATACTTCTCCACAAGCCTACACCCCCAGACAGATGGCCAAACCGAAAGGATAAACTCGCTCTTGGAGCAATATCTTCGGCACTACGTGAGTACCAACCAACAAGATTGGGTGAAGCTGTTGGACATAGCCCAATTCTCCTACAACTTATAGCGGAGCTCTGCGTCCAACAAGAGCCCCTTCGTGATCATTACAGGACAACAACCGTCGACTCCTCACACTTTGGCTATCGGATACACTGGGAGTAGTCCGTCAACATATCACTTTACAAAAGAATGGCACCAAAATGCAGATATTGCGCGAGCTTACTTGGGAAGGCGATCGCAAAAGTTCAAAGTCGGCGATTTGGTGTTAGTGAAGCTCCAACCAACATCACTCCAATTCTTTAGGAACAAAGTACACAAAAGATTGGTGCGCAAATATGAAGGGCCCTTCCCAATTATTAGTAGGGTGGGCAACGTCACCTACAGGTTGCAGCTACCGGCGTGGCTCAAAATTCACAATGTTTTTCACGCCAGCAACTTGAAAGCCTACCACTCAGATCCGCAAGATGCTTCCCGAAGCATTCCAACTCGGCTACCCCCCACCAGAGCCTCCTACGAGAAGCGAGTTGAAACCATTCTAGCGGATCGTAAGATAAAGCTACCCAATGGAGCTGAGCAGACCGAGTACTTGATGAAGTGGCGAAAGTTTCCCCGAACTAAAGCCAGTTGGGAGCCCAAAGATGCCCAACGACATGAAGAAGCAATCATCAACAACTACCAACAAGCATCGACGAGGGCATCGACAGTTTAAGTGGGGGAGAATGTCACAAACGGTCGTCGCGCACTCGCAACAACTTCGTTCAATGAACCGTTCGTCGCTTTTGTATGCTTGAACAGAGACATGACAGTCTGTTTTGCCTTGGTTTTACGTGTTTTTGCTTGTAAAAATACATGTTCGAATAGGTTGTAGTGCACAATGCGACCGTTCACCGCGTCAGGCCAAAAAGCCCCGAAATGGCTCCGTTTTCGTGTACCACAGGCTGTTTTTTGCAGCCCGCTGCAGCGCGTGAAATGTCAGCCATCTCAGCACCCTGGAACCCCTCGAGTGGGACAGGGCTGGATGGGGCTTAGATATATTATCGGGCGTTAAACAATCTTCACAAGTTCGCACGTTTTTTTTACGGGAACTTGCCTTCGCGCCCGGCACCCAGTGAGCAGTTGTTTATGGACTTGCAACTGTTCGTTCTACCTTCTAAAGTCCTTGTTTTTCTCCTTCCTCTCTTTTCTCCTGTGCATGCAAGGTGCTTGCTAAATTACTTGTAAAGCTTCCCTCTTTGCGAGACATCAGGACTTGTCCGTCGCTCATTTTCAATCTAATCAACTTTCTGTTTTATAGGTCCTTCGGGACCTGTACGAGATTGCAACTAGGCTAAACCTTTACGGACACATATGTCCCAAGGACTCCTCGAGACTTAGGCAATCTCACCTAAGTTCGAGAAGTTGGCGCAAGGGTGCATCGCGACTTAGGCAACTCAAGCTAAGTTCGCATCTAGGCCGCAAGGGTGCCTCACGACTTAGGCAATTCCAGCTAAGTCCATGACATTGCAGAGGCAAAGTTGGAGTTAGAAGGCCTTGGCACGGGACAAAAGGATGCAGAGCCGGGTACTCCTGAAGAATATGCCGCGGTGCTACCATTCAAGTTGCCGCAAAGGAAGCGATGTACAACAGAGATTGTGCTGGGAGTAGAGGCCCAGGATCTAAACAATGGCGCACCAACTTTAGCAAAGTCAGTGGACTTGGGAGCTACTGGGCAACGAACTATCCTAGAAATATGCTTCGTCTGAGTGTGCGGATGGATAAAGGTCGATTGCCAAAGGAGGGAATGCAATCGGAGATGGCAGATGCTTTATGATGTGCTGGCAAGGGCCACACATGGAGAGATCATAATTCGAGTTCATCCCACAAAGATCAGAATGCTATAGATATGTCACCAGGAGACGACATGGTGTAGCGAATCGTTGTGGAATAGTTAGAGGAAAGCAACACACACGGGAGAGGTCCTATGAGGGATGTGATCATACGAAGGTATGATCGTAAGCTACTAGGAGCTCCACTTCAGTCAACAACATAATAGCAAGAAGTGCTATGAATTCAATGAGTGAATATCATGGTACCGTAGAGGCGGGTCTTCTGTATGTGCATCTAATTTTATATCGGATGAAAGCCTTGGTTATCAGCATATGGGGGGGCTGTGTACCACCGAGAGGGAATTCCGAGTGCAAGTACTAGTAAGTCCCATGAGAGGAACCTAATCATATAAAGGTATGATCGGAGCAATTAGAGAGTTGGACTGCTCTAAAGCTCATATTCGATTAAGGAAACCTAGCAAGTTAGAGGACCGGGCCAAGTAAACGAACGTTGCTACTAAAGAAGCAAAGGAGAACAGAATCGACACGAACCCTACAACATGATGGGGGAGGGCATTCATGGGAGTTGTTGTTTGTCTTTCCATTAACCAAGAGGAATTGCTTGGAAAACACAGAGGTATTAAAACAAATGGTTGAAAGTAGCGAGGAAACGATAACGAGTCCAGAGACAATCAGCTACCCAAAATCAAACATCGATTAAAATGAAAGTGAACTCAGAGGAGTGATATAGAGGCAGAACTACCGATCATGAAGAAAGAGACGCAGATGCAAGAAGACAGATAGTAGGGTCATGGGTATGCCAGCGACATGGTACCGTAGAGGCAAGACTTTTGTGAAGTCATTGATCCCTTGCTTTCATGGAGGAAGAGCGCTTGGTCATAAAAAGGGCCAACGAGGTAAAGAATGTAGAGACAAACTCCAAGTACTGAGACAAAGCTAAAGAGCAAAGGCTAGGGAACTTCGTAAGATCGATGTCAATTTCTCATCAAACTAGTCGAAAGTGAAGGACTTCGGGTCGATGTAGGAGTGCTCAACCAAGAAAAGAAGTAGGCAATACACGGTGTTGTACCTTCTCTACTCAGAGGAGTAGGTCGCAAAAATGATAGAGAAGATGGTACAATCCCAAAGTCGATCAAAACTATTAGAGACTTGCTCTAAGTCGTGGGAAAATTTGCTCAAACTAAACTCATTGCAGAAATTCGATGGTAATAAAAAGACGCATTGCAGAAACTAAACTCAAAGCAAAGAGTGCAAACACTTCGGGTGCTTCAAAAGTATGAGCAAAGAGCAAGCGAAGGTTAGTAACCAACTTAATGCATAGAGTACAACCAAGGATTAAAATTTTATACCGCACTAAAATTTCGAGAAATGTTCAATACGGTACGATACTGTATACCGAGCGATATATTTTTGTATACCGCTCGGTATATATATATATAAATATATATATATATATATATATATATATATATATATATATATATATATATATATATAAGAGGTAAACGTCTCGATATACCTCTTCTCCCCACGCAGGGCGACGCCGCCTCTCTTCTCGGGCGACGTCGTCTTGACGACATCACAGAAAAAAAAAAATTTTGCGACGTCACAGAAAAAGAAAATTTTACGACGTCACAGAAAAAAAAAATTTTGCGACGTCGTAGGAAAGAAAAAAATTTACGTCACAGAAAAAAAAAATCCGTTGAAGTGTCGCCTCTCTTTGCCCCACGACGCCGATACTCTTCTCCTCGAGTGCGGATGAGAAGTTGCCGTAGATGAGGAGAGCGACGCCAATCTCAGATTCTCTTCTTTTTTTTTTTCTTATTTCTTTCTTCCTCTTTTGCCTCTTCTTTCACCTTCTCCCTCTTTCTTCTCCCTCGGTCACATTCGACTCCCTCTTTCTTCTCCCTCGGTCACCATCGATGATAACGACCTCAATCGACGTTACCGCTCGGTAGCAGGCGGTCCGTGTACCAGTTTGTTGACGGACCGATACATACCACCCGGTACAGACGGTATCATTCGGTATTGCAAACCTTGAGTACAACCCTCGAGGAGGCGAGCGAAGTCAAGTAACCTTTGTCTTCTCAACCCTTAAGAGAATGAGTGAAACCGAATATCTCAGTTCTCTTATTTATCCAACAAAGGAGCTTTGCATATGCTCAAAGATCCTTTGAAGAAACTTAGTGAAAGACAACAGTTGTCAAAACCTCACCAATGGTGATCGGTGTTACTAAAAGTAGACTCTCCGCTTCATTTCTTAATAGAATGCCAATCGAAAGTGAAAGTGATGCAAACCTATTTAGAGGCGACAACTAAGTAGATGAAGAATCAATAGGTAAATTTTACCGAGGAAAGACCTCAAAAACTTCAAAGTCTGCAAGGCGATACTCGTTAAAACTCCAACAGGCATCCAACCAATTCAAGCGATGCAAGACGTTTAAGAGACTAGCGCACAACAAGGAAGGTATTTTCTTTCATCTAAAGGTTCCGCAAGACCAAACAAGGATTAGCATAACACAGCTGACCCTACACCAGAGTCAGAGTCGTTGGCGAGTTGATGCAACATGGTGGATCAAAGTTCAACTACTCAACAACAACAGTAGAGAGAAATTGGGAGCCAAGAGGCACGTTGTAGCTGGAGCAAAAGATTAAAGATTCGATAAAGGTGAGACCATTCAGAGCTTGCAAAGTCTATGTTTGTAATTTACATTGTCTATCAAATGTTTGTTGAAATGGCTGCTTGTGGATCTCAAGTTAAACTCTTTCTCTAACCCCTCTTCTCTTTTGTAGGTCCTTAAAGGATCATAAGAGGTTTCGGGGAGGCTAAATCTTTACGGATGGATACACAAGGGTGCCACACGACTTGGGCAAAACAAGCTAAGTCTGTAGCGCCCCATGAGTTGCCACTTTTGTCATCTTCTCTATCCATGCGGAGTCCCACAAGTTGCTGCTATCATTCACAGCCACTACCTCCCCACCACCCATCATGTTATCATGAACTTAACTGGAATTGCCTAAGTCATGAGGCACCCTTGCACTAAAGTCATGGACTTAGCTGGAGTTACTTAAGTCATAAGACGCCCTTGTGTTATCCATCCGCAAAGGGTCAGCCTAGTTGCAACCTTGCTCGGGTCCCATAGGGCCTGTAAAAGAGCAAATTAATTAGATCGAAAACGAGCGACAGACAAGTCCCGATGTCTCGCGAAGATGACAGCTTTACAAGAAATTCAATAAACACTCGTGTACAAGAGAGAAAAGAGAGGAAGAACACAAGGACTTTAGAAGGCAAAACGAATAGTCACAAGTCCGCAAACGACTGCACACCGAGTGTCGAGCGCGATGGCCAGTTCCCATCAACTTAACATGCAAACTTGTGAAATTCAATCAATACCCAACCCCTATCCAGCCAGGTGCCACCTAGGGGGTTCCAGGGTGCTAAGATGGTTAACGTTTTGTACTGCACCACAGCTTGCAGAAAACAAGTCATGGCACACAAAATGGGAGCCATTTTGGGGCAGTTTTGCCCGGCGTGGTGAGCGGTTGCACTACAGCATTGTGATCTGTTCTTGCTTCTAGTTTTCAAGTAAAAACATACAAAACCAAGGGAAAATACGCTGCTAAGCATTTATACAAGCTAAGGATTTTAATTTTGAATAATATCACCCGTACCGGGCGATACCGTCAATTGGGGTTGTTTCTACCTAGTTACCACCCTAAATCCATCGGTGACGGTCGATTTCGACATCACCGCTCGCTACCGGATGGTATTAGTCGAGGGAGAAGAAAAAAGAGGGAGAAGAAAAGGGAGAACCTAGAGATCTGACGCCGCTCTCCCTAGACGATCCCGATCCGTTACCGGCCTCCCTCGCCAGACGTCGTAGATGAGATGTTGCCTCCTCATCTGAGGCGACGAGACCTCGGCGTCGTCAGCGACTTCTCCTCATCCGCACAAAGAGAAGAAGCCTCGGCGACATCATAGGGACAAGAAACGGAGCGTCGTCGATGTCACCTTAGCAATGTCACCCCCTTTTTTTTACTTGTATATATATATATATATATATATATATATATATATATATACCCAAGCGATGCACCCTACTGTACCACTCGGTACGCTCGTACCATGCTATACCGAGCTACGCTTGAAACTTCGGTACAGTACAAAATTACAATCCTTGGTACAAGCACACAAAAGCGACAAACGGTTCGTTGACAAAGATGTTGTGAGTGTGCAACGGTCGTTAGTGACATTCTCCCCCACTTAAATTGTCGACGATTGCTAGTAGGATTTGATGACTATTTTATGTTAGAGGGCATCTTCAGGCTCCCAATTAGCTTCTGTTCGAGGAAGCTTTCATCACTTCACCAGGTATTTGATTTGCTTTGCTCCGTAGGGTAGCTTTGTCTTGCAATCCACTAAAATGGTTTTAATTTGCTTCTTGTAAGAGGCTCTGGTGGGGGGTAGCCGAGTTGAAATACTTCGGGAAGCATCTTGCGGGTCTGAATGGTAGGCTTCAAGTTGCTTGCATAGAAAACATTGTGAATTTTAAGTCATGCCAACAGCTATAACTTATATGAGACATTATCTACCCTGTTGATAATTGGGAAGGGTCCTTCGTAATTGCGCACCAATCCCTTGTGCACTTTAAGAACTGGAGTGATGTTGATTAGAGCTTCACCAACACCAAGTCACCAACTTTAAAGTCTTATGGTCACCTTCCTAAGTCGATCCACTTCTTCATCTTTTTAGCTGCCTTCTCCAATCTCTTGTATCATTCCTTTGCACAGTAATATGCTAATGGACTACTAGTATAACCGATCACCAAGGTGTGAGGAGTCGACGACTGCTATCATGTAATGATCTCGAAAGAGCTCTTGTTCGATGAAGAGCTCCACTGCAAGTTGTAAGAAAATTGAACAATGTCCAATAGCTTCACCCAATCTCATTGGTTAACACTCACGTAGTGCCGAAGATATTGCTCAAGGAGCGAATTTATTCTTTCAGTTTGGCCATCCATCTGGAGGTGGAGGCTTATGGAGAAGTATAACTTAGACCCCAGCAATTTGAATAGCTCGATCTAGAATCATCCCAAGAACCGTGCATCTCGATCACTGATGATATCATGCGAGACTCCCTAATACTTCACCACATTCTTCATCATCAACTTGGCTGCCTCCTCTGCTGAACAGTTTAGAGGTGCAACAATGAATGTTGCATGCTTTGAAAACTAATCGACCACCATGAGTATCGATCCGAGTCCCCCTACTACCGGTAAGCTTGATATAAAGTCTAAGGAAATGTTCTACCACGGCCTTTCTGGTACGGGCAACAGCTCCAAAAGCCCCATCGGCTTTCATTGCTCTACCTTATCTTGTTGGTAAGCAAGGCACGTTCGAACATATTCCTCCACATCAATCCCCATCTTCGGCTAATATAAGGCTCTCTCCACGAGAGCCAACGTTCAGTGAATACCCGGATGTCCAACCCAAAGGGAATCGTGACACTCTCTCAAGAGTTCACGCCTCAAATTGTCCACTCAAGAAACATAAACTCTATTTCCTTTGGCGTAGACAAGTCCTTCCTGGACCCAAAATCATCATGTCTTGCCCTATTTAATTAGTTGCATCAGGGTTACTATCTACGGATCATTGCACAATCCATCCTTAATCTTGTAAAGGAAGTTGGAGTACAACTAACTTGCTTGGCCTCCGCCTTCCAGCTACATGGCATTCACTAGCTCTACTTTCCAACTAGATGTATCGGCCACGACATTTGCTCTTCCGGGCTTGTACTCTATTGTCATATCAAACTCAGCCAGGAAGTCCTACCACTGTGCTTGTTTTAGAGAGGGTTTCTTTTGAGTTTGGAAGTAACTCAATATGATGTTGTCCGTCCTTAGCACAAATTGTGATCCAAGACGGTGGACCACCACTGTCATCTCCTTCTCCTACACCGGGTGCCGCCACTCGATCTCATTGCGCTTACGGCTCTCGTAGGCCACCAGGTGACCCTCCTGCATGAGTTCTCCCCCAAGAACGAAGTTTGAAGCATTCGTATGGTTTCAAAGGGCTTCCCATAATCCGACAATTTGAGTATCAGTTCTTCCAACACAACAGCCTTTAGGTCTTGAAATGTCGCTTCGTATTTGTCTGGCCATCGCCAAGGCTGCTCCTTCAGCAACGATGTTAGTTAAGCTGTGTGTTTCGAGTACCTAACTATGAAGCGCCGATAATACTTGACGAATCCAAAGAAGGATCTCAGCTTCGATATCTTCTTTGGTGTTCGTCATTCTGCCACAACTTGCACCTTTGATTTATCTATCTGAATAGAACCATCACCAATTCAGTATCCCAAGAACAAAATCTTCATTTTAGCAAAGTAGCACTGCTCCCTGTTTACGCACAAAGTGTTCTCCCTGAGAACCTTGAAAATTATTCGAATGTGCTCGACATTCTCCTCGAGCGTTTTGCAGTAAATGACGATATCATCCAAGTAGACAACCACCAACTTATTCAGGGACTCCTTGAATAATTGGTTCATGAGAGTGCAGAATATGGCCGGAGTGTTGGTTAAGCCGAAAGGCATCACCAAGAACTCGAATATTCCATATCTAGGCACGCAGGTAGTCTTCGCTTTATCGCCTTCAGTAATGCGCACCTACCAATAACCCGACCGAAGGTCGAGTTTAGATAAATACTTTACTTTGTCCAGTTAATCGAACAAGTCCGCGATGAACAGGATGGGATACTTGTTCTTCACCGTCACCTTGTTTAGGGCCCGATAGTCGACGCATAACCGGAGGCTCCCATCTTGTTTTTTTTGGAAGAGGACTAGAGCTTCGAATGGTGCTTTAGAACTATAGATGAGACCACCGCTTAGCAGTATGGTAGTCTCGCTGGAGGCTTCACTCCCGGCTTCAGCTTGATATGATGATCCACGCCTATGCGTGGCGATAAAGTTTTCAGCAACTCAAGTGGCATGACATCTATGAACTCCTTCAAAACGTTTTCCACCATAGCAAGTTCATGAATGGCCTCCACGTCAAGTAGCTCTAGCTTTATAGTAACCACGAAAGTTAATTCACCTTTTCGTATCCCCTTCTTTAATTGTAATATCGATATTTATTGTAGGTCCTTGGTTCCTCCTCGAGAAAATAGAACCACGCAAGGGTCATCACCTCCCATTAGGCATATGGAGTTTAGGAACGGAATTGGCACCAACTTCGCCGCATGCATGAACTCCATTCCGAGAATCACTTGTAAGCCATCTAACGGCACTGCCATCATATTTGTGCTTCCACTCCACGTCCCGATCTTAATAGATACCGCCTTTGCTAGCCCGAAGATCCGCTTAGCCTTTGAGTTCACTGCCTTTATCCAACTTGGGTTCTTCTCCAAGTTCAATTTAAGTCGCATTGTTTCTTGGTCAGTAATGAAATTGTGGGTAGCGCCCATGTCCACCATCGCATGGGTTGTTCCACGATTTAGCTTGATGTCCACGTACATCAACTCATTACTCCCTATTTTCTGTGGCTTTATCTTTATGGTCTCTCTCACTTAACCCCGCAACACATTCAACAAACGTATTACTCCCATCCAGGGTCCTTGCAACTCTTCATCATCATTGCTAGATTTCGAACCACTCGAACTAAGGGCAATGGCCTTGCCCTTATCCAATCTGGGGGGGTGGATTGATGCTGTTAAGACATTGAGTTCTTGCTTTTGTAGGCACTCCCACACCATGTATGGTCCTCGGCACAAAAAGCATCCGTCAGATTTTAGGGCTTTGCCTTTTAAGCTAGGCCCTTTATGGGAACTCATTTTCTTTTCCTCGCCCTTAAACACCTTCCCTCAAGAATATGTGGGTAGGCGATTTCCCGAAGATTATTTTTTCTTCCCCGAGTCCTCTAAGGAAACAAAGTCAGTGAGCCTTTCCGCGGCTGCGATTGCCTCGATTACATCAATGACATTCCTTCGATGTAGTTCCTGTTGTGCCCACGGCTTCAGGACATCGAGGAAGCTAAACAACTTATCCTTCTCGAATATGTCTTATATGTCCAACATCAATACAGAAAATTGCTTTATGTAGTCCCGAATGAAAGTACTTTGGCAGAGTTATCTCAACTTCCTTCTTGCAACGAACTCTATGTTCTCGGATAGGAACTGAGTTCTCAACTCCCGTTTCAAGTCCTCTCATGTGTCCACTCGACACTAATCTTGTTGGATCTCTTCCCAACGTGTTCACCACCAAAGTTTTGTATCCTCATTCAGATACATGGTTACTATCAAAACGTTTATTTCTTCATAATCGAGCATCGTAACTCAAAAGTATTATTCCATGTCAAACAGGAAATTTTTGAGCTCCTTTGCATCCCTAGCACCCCGTAGCATTACGACTCGGGTGCCCTTAAGTTTTGTGATGGAGTAATGCGAATATTGCTCCCTCCCGCATTAAGAGCCCTTGTAAGCAATGTCACCCTGGACATGAGTTCCGCCACGATTTCATGCAGATGTTGCACGGAGTCTTTGGTGTCTTCTACCAATCAATCAACCAGGGACTCAACCTTGTCGATTTGAGATTCAACTTCTTCTTGCGAGTTCTCTATCCCAAGAAGCCTTCATTGGCCTTAGTAGAGTTCCTCCAAACTCGCTTCAAGAACATCAAGGCGGGTTTCCACAGTTGTAAGTCTCTCCTTGTGGCTTCTTTTCCCGATTTGCACTCTAAATTGCACCTCCTTCACTCGCAAAGAATAGCCAACTTCTTGCTCGTCTTGTTTGCTATCGCACTCCTCCTGTGCAACTCCGACGACTTGAGAGTGAGTTTGCACTTGTAGCTCACCTTCGACTGCTTGGGGCAATGGTCCAACTTACCCTATCTTGCCCGATTCGCCACAATGCTTCGCCATGGCCAGATTACAAAACTTTTCGTTGTTTGCTAGAATTGCTTGCCCGCTATGATACCATAATGTCACGGACTTAGCTGGAATTGCTTAAGTTGTGAGACACCCTTGCCGCAATATCACGGACTTAGCCAAAATTGCTTAAGTCGTAAGGCACCCTTGCGCTAAAGTCATAGACTTAGCTAGAGTTGCCTAAATCATAAGGCGCCCTTGCATTCTCCGTCCGCAAAGGGCCAGCCTAGTTGCAACCTCACTCGGGTCCCGTAGGACCTGTAAAAGAATAAATTGATTAGTTCGAACGCAAACTACAGACAAGTCCCGACGTTTTACGAAGAGGACAACTTTACAAGCAATTCAGCAAACACTCGGTGTGCAAGAGAAAAAAAGAGAGAAAAGAGAAAACAAAGACTTTAGAAGGCAAAACGAGTAATTGCAAGTCCGCAAACGATTGCTCACTGGGTGTCGGGTGCGATAGCAAGTTTTCGTCAACTTAATGTGTGAACTTGTGAAATACAATCAATGCCCAACACTACCTCAAACCCCTATCCAGCCAGGTGCCACCTAGGGGGTTCCAGGTTGCTGAGATGGTTGACGTTTTGCACCGCACCGCAACCTACAGAAAATAAGCCGTGGCACACAAAAACAAAAACATTTTTGGGTAGTTTTGCCCAGCGTGGTGAGTGATCACACTACAGCGCTGTGATTTGTTCTTACTTACAATTTTCAAGCAAAAACATATAAACCAAATCAAAATACGCTGCCAAGCATCTGTACAAACACACAAAAGCAATGAACTGTTCATTGACAAAGATATTGCGAGTGTGCAATGACCATTCGTGACAATGTGTCGTGGACCTCAAGTATGCTTCCCCCTCCTCTTCTCCCCCTCCTCTGATGTCGCTTCCTCCACCACCACCTCTTTTTTTTTTCCTCTTCCTCTCTTTCTTTCACCAGTGGCATATTATATATATCATGTATAATAGTAGTAAAATAATGAATGGATCATTAAGAATTATATACTTGATCTACAATTAAATCACATTGGAGACCTAAAACCACTTCCCATTGAATCATAGTAATCCTTTTGATAATATCACTAAGAAGGTTTGACATATATACGTTTACTTTTTAACTTGTCTATGTGTGTACAAATATTTCAAGCTTTCAATTGTTAAGGCATATCTATGTTTCCTCTTCAATACTTCTACAAGGTTTTGATGCATGATTTCTTGATATATGGTATATAGTAATGGGGGTTCCTCATACTCTTAATTTTGCTTTGCATTAAACCCTCTCTTATATTCAGATGATAAACATTGAGTCTTCTTCTGAAGGCTATTAAGAGATATACAGATTGTCTATTTCTTGGGAGAGGTCCACACCTAGGTGGCATAAGCTGAATTCTAATGGATCCAAGGACTCAAATCTAAATGGGAGAATCGGGTCTCAATTCTCAATGAGGATCCTAATTGCTTGCTTTCTGGTTGCAGATAACTGACAAACAGAAGTTGCCTTTAGCGTGAAGCTGCTGCAACTCTAGAAGGGCTTGAGATGGTGCACGAAGAAAGAATTCTGTATATCATAGTTTGAGTCTGACTCCCAAGTGTTAGTTAGCGAACATTTTGAACAGGACCTATGCTCCTCCATTGTCCATTGTTAATGCAAGCAGAAATATTTTCTTTTGGTTGCAAAATGTCAGTCTTGTTGGACAGTTTCTTAGCCATCAGAGCATAGTATGCTGTTAAACTCCACATTTTTGGGTCGCATGTGTACTTTTTTTTTTTAAGTATTATATAATATTATATTTGTAAAACAAAAGACTTCGATACCAACCATATCTAGGTGGAAAGTCAGGTTAGTTTGTAGACAAGCAATCATTGAGGTCTGGTATGTGTAAATGGATTCTTGATTAAAAATAAACAAATCACCATTAAAACAATCATTAAGTTAGTTCATGCAAGAAACCAATAACATAGAAGGTTCAGTCATTCAGATACTTCAAACATAAAGAGTTCAGAAAGATTGTTTGTGAAGCATGGTCACAAGATAAGAAAAAGCATTTAAATAACATTTATTTCAAAAACTGAATGCTGGAATCTTAAACAGTTTTGATATATTCCTTGCAATTACAAGGTGTCCACCTATGACATCAAATAACATATAAGAACATTCATACATAAAAAATTATAATAAAAGGTCCAGGGAAAAAAAGATATGAACTTACAGCAATCATGACGCTTTGATGAAATATAAGGGGTGAGAGGAAAACCCAGAATATGTCGTAGAAAAATGCGCAGCAAAGAAGAATTGAAGCCACCTGAATATATGCAAATATTAGATAAATAAAATTTTGTCAGCTCATCACAACATAGATCTTGTTCTTCATATTACCTTTATATTTGGTAACTCAAGCACTTGCAACACCGTTATCATTAAAGTGATGCCCTGAATAAATTGTAAAGAACAGTTCCAGTAAGAAAAAAAATAATCCTGAAAAAATGGGCATGCCCCATCTTGAAGCACATAGAATGAAAGGTATGCAAAATCTTCTATGAGAAGAAAAAAAAGGTCCTTTTTTACGTTCAATTTCAAACATGTGGTGCATATTCTTGGCCAAATGTTGGAAGAATGAAATTTTATTTCTGTACATAATCACAGATAAATAATTACATATGAACCGTTAAATGTAGTAGGTATGCTGTCAAAAGTCATATATCATGTGATAATTTCAGTGTTTCTAAAAGTTTTTATGCATGTGTTTCTTATATATAATTTGTAATTGGTCTTAGAATCATGTTCCAATTTATTAGTGAAGCGAAGAAACAAAAAAAAGGGGGCCTAGTAGGAGCTTTATGGTCCGAACCAATTTGAGATCAGGGTTCGCTATACCACTCGGTATGGGTGGTACATACCGGTCCGATAGAAGATTGGTACACAGACCACCCTCTACCGGGCAATACCCATTACATGACCCCATATCGAGCGATACAGGGTCTATACCGACCGACCGTTACTGATTAAGGGCTCAGATTGCTCTATTTTAAACGGTCAATTTGACCGTTTGAACAATTTTAGCATGCAAAGGTAAAAGGGAGGACAATAACATCAATCACACCGTTGGAAAGAATCAAGTCGAGCAATTTGACACCTTATCAATTGCATTCAACAACCTGCTGGTTTTGGTCGATGACTTGTATCGGTACCAGACTAAGATTTCAAAACTTGCTACTTGGTGCTTTTAATAGTTTAGTTAGCTATACACAAGTATTATAGGTGAGGTCACCTAAACATGACATTAGGATTGAATGTCATTGCTTTATGTTTGTAAAAATGTCAAGTTGTTATGAGAATATGTTATATGAACTGGTTAAGTATTTATAGTTTTATGAATCAATAAACCTATAACTTTAAGCCAATCACTGCAAGTTTGTGGTACTTGATCCTGAATATTAACCAACCAAACTGTGAACAATGGAATAATTCTGCATAAAAGATTCAAGATGATGACAGAGTAACAGAAACATGTAAAACACCAGTTTGAACTAACTTACGAGGATATCTTGGCCAATCCATGCATGTGGTGAATGTCGATTTCCAACCCAAATAATGGAAAATGCAATGCAAAAAGGTAGAACCACAATGGCTATAACTGAAACCTTCCCTAAAATGGGAATGTTTATTTTCATTTGTCTGCAGCGTTTGGAAGCTCTGGATAATAGAATTGAATAGGAAAATTAACAAACAGTAAAAGGAAAAGTTACCATCATGAAAACAAGTTAAAAAAATTGTGCACAACTAACTAAAGTGCTGGTTCATGCAAACATACCTTGAAATAAGTGATACTATGCAGAAATGCATTCCCTGATATAAAGACACTTCAAAAGAAACATCAGAAGACAAACAAAATGGCTAACAAATCCAAAATAGAATATTTGTTATTGATAAAATTATGGACTTCTTACAGGGACAGGTCTTCAATGTATTCAATACCTGTGAACCCGCTAAGGAGAATATCACGTTCAGTGCAAAGACAAATGAAGAAGACATAAAGAAAAAGAGCACCACCAAGAAAGCTGATGCTACTATTACAAAAGCTATAGCTCCCACGGCTTTAATTTTTAAAGTATTCTTCTCAGAATCTTCTTGATTTGTTTCAGCACTAGGTTGATCCTGTCCATTAAAGTAGAGCTATCAATTAACTGTACACTTACAAGCACTACATGTTGACAATATGAAAAAAGAAATCATATATAATTGGCACTGAGCAGACTGCATATATCCATTGCTTACTTGTCAACAGGCAAAAGTGAAGCTAACAAACATAGACCTAAATGTAAGCAAACTATTTCAGTGACTAGGCATTATTTCAAAGCCCTTAATATTGGGCATTATGCTCATGCATCCCTTCAGAAGAACTAGCTAAAAACGAAAGAACAAAGCCAAGACCATTCTAATATTGCAACTTTACCCACATAATTGTGATTGAATCATTGAATATTGTATTTTGTAGATGTAGTCAAAACTTCTATATATAGTAAAACCTGCAGTTCCCAGTGAGTTCTAGAAAGTAGTCACTAGCCACAATGGCCTTACATAGTCGTTTGGGGAGCTAGATATATGTATATGACAGCATTAAGCCAGTTGTAGCAAGGCATTGGCTGCTGTAAAGGCCTCTATGCTATAGGCCAATAGTGGCCAACTCAACTCCATTACACATTTTAGTAACAAGATCCACAGATATTGGTCACAGAATGCTAAAGAAAAATGAAGCCCTTTAGCTATCAGGTTTAACTCCAAGGCTAGCAATGCAGTTTATATGAAAGAATTTTAAAGTTTGTTTTTAACTTGAATAAAAACAATAAAGCAAAAAAAAGAAGACAGATTACCCCATCCTCAAAAAACAGTGACTAATTTGTTTTCGCATCCTCAAAAGATTCTACCTAATAGTATCATCGTTGTTCGACGAATTGATTCTCATTTTTCAACTTTTGCGTTCTCTCCATGTATAACAATCTCTAGTATGCTATATCTTACTTGTTTGATAATGTTTCAGTATATTGATCACACATTATATTTGATATCTTGTTTCTAAATTGTACATCTTATCAACAATCATGTTCATGGTTTATAACACTGGTTGGACCAGTAATAACTGGTTGGAATTTTTCGATCTGACCAGGAACCACTAATGGTACAAGTAGTTCAACACAAGGACTATTGTACCACCCGAAATGGTATGGTATGGGCCGGTACATAGACCACCCCCGTTTCAAGCAGCCCAGTTAAAAATATTAAAAAAAGAAAAAGTGGTGGGTCCCATCCAACTCAGCATTAGAAAAGAAAAAAAAACAAATTAGGGCTCATGAATGCGAGCCCTCTTCTTGCGTACAACACTACTGTCGGTGCCTCATCGCTGCTGCTGTTCCTTATTCTTCCCAGGTACACTCACCTCTTCTCCTCTTCTTCCTCCTTGGTACCATACCCATCTGATATGAAATCCGTGTTGGTATTGAACCAGTATTTAAATCCTTGATCATGTCATGATTTGGCATTTTGATGTTTGTATCATTGCATGGCATCTACTCTACATGAATCATGTGTGGTGCTGTTTATATCAACATATGGTCTTAAGATCTTTGTTAAAAAACATAATTTAATTCATTTTGATAATACAAGTCATAATTTTTTAAAATAGTGGTCTGCTTTGAGCTTGTAGTGCCTGCTAGTGCACCAATCAGTAATCTTCCATGAAGACCTTCTGTTATTACATACCTGCTATGCCTAGTTAACATAAAATGTTGTTCGATAAAAAATACTCTGATAAAAACACAAGCCAATGCAGGTCCTTATGAAGTATTTCATACATGTGCATTAGGAACAATAGTTCTCCTGGAGAGCATTTTAGTGTCCTGGCAAGATTCTTGTCTCTTTCTTTAATTTTCCAGGTAATTTCATTTCAATGTCAACAAAATATGTTTCCATCTACGCCACATTCACAGATTTCAATCATGGAAAGTACAAATCCTTGTTTGGTATATGTGCAGTGTTATTGAGAGCCATTTTCATAGTTGAACTTAAAATTGACTTAACCTCCAAAGCTTGTTAATGCACATATACATATGCAACCTTTACATTTTTTAGGCACATATGAGCAAACACATATATAACCTCCAGCTGCTAGGTAAGTGACAAATTATCATTTGCAAAAGAATGTCAAGTAAATCAAAAAGTTCATACAAGTCAGCATGAGTAACTAAAGACCAGATATGTCAGAGTAGCAAACTAAACTAGAACATAGAAAACCAAGCTACAATATGTAGAATTGTAGATCATATCAGATAAAAATAAGTACAAATAAATTGGAGAACAAAAATCTTGATTTAGCCACACCTTATAATTTTTTCTCATGTTTTGAAAAAATTTAGAGCAGAAAACTTATAGTTTATCAGAAGCTTCATTACAATAAACAAAGGATCACCATTTGATGCTCCTTCAAAAGCAGAAAATAATTGAGTTAAGTTAAAACTAGGAATAGTCCTTACTCAATTATTTCTACTTACAAGTCAAGAGGACACTAAAATAATAAGTTTAGCATTTTGAAAATTAAAAATTTGCAAGTAGAAAGAACTTCCATCTGGATTGATTATAATGCTCACCAACCTGCTCATGTGCTGTGAATTCATCCCAAAAAGAGGCACTGACAATGGTTCCAACAGCCATTAATACCAAAAAGACCACTGAGATATCCAGAATAGGCCGAGTTGGTGAGTATAGTAGGATGTCCACTGTGATATTTAAAAATAGCCTTTGGTAAGAGAATGCTGAAGAACAAAATTAAACATGTATGGTACACAAGGTTTACATTAAATTTAAATAATGGTCTATGCTCAAAGTAGTCAAACACCAACCAAGCAAAAAAATCAAAAACCAGTCAGAAGTATTAAGATTCAAGAGATGCTATCAGGTATCGACCACGCATTTTAGGCAGTAACTGCATCTCCACCTCAGATTGATAAGCAGGTGGAAATTTTTTAATAACATGGAGAAAATTTGCTGCTGAATTACTTTGAGAAAACAAGTCTTTGTATATAACTATATGATTACCAGATATGATGATGGTAGAAGACTTGCAAGGAAGAGAAGCCATCTCATTATGGAAGAATATTGCCAAAGCAAAAGTTGAATTACTCAACAAAACATACTAGATAGATACATAAAGTACACATCCATAGTGGATTCTTGTAGGACATTTTCACCTAGGTACAGCAATAATTATTCCTTAAGAAATTAAGATGCACACTATAATACTACAGATGACATAAACTTTTATCTTTATGTACTTAGTTTAAATTTTTAAAAAATTATTATGGCAAAAACAAGCAGCCAAATCAAATAAAGAATTTAATCATCAAATAAAATAATGCTGTAAAACTACACAAAGAAAAGAAAATTAAAAAAATAAAAGGAACTATCAATAAAACTTTTAGATTATAATTCAACCTATGGTCAGTATCAGCATCATAATAATTACCAGACCAACCACCTAAAATATCAATTATTCATAACCTTCATCAAAAGAAAAGATGATCCTTTAAGAGGATCCAGAGAACATCTACAGGCATACACTTGTTTGAGTTGTTTCATCTAATCGCTAAATTATTATGGAAAGCAGTATGTATATAAGGATTTAATTCCCACGTTTACAAGCATTTTAAAATAATATATAATAAAACATTGCACATAATCACATATCATAAGTGATAAGACAACCTTATCTGTTTGATGGTCAACAAGAAACAAATGGTAACCAACCTACAGAAATTCAAGACAAATAAATATTGTCTGGTGACTCCGATCTATATATATACATATATAAGGCACTATTATTATTCAAGCTCTTTTTGCATAAAAAGGAGCCAGCTACATAATTTCCTCAAATATGTATTGGTTGAGAACTGAATTTAGTGGGTTATATAATTCTTATTTGCTTTATTTGTTATTTTGCTGTTTGTGACTGCCTGATATCTGGGGCATGTAACTGTGCTAAACAAGTAAACATAACTTTGAAGATACTGCAAAATGCAAATAAGATCAGCTGTTTGGATCAATTCTGTAGGTTTCTTACATGATAACCAGCAAGGGAGGAGGATGGAGGATCAGGAGAGTAAAAGCCTAAAAGGTGCTAAATTTTAAGCGTGTTTCGTTCAAAATGAATATGAACGTGTTGGGTACATTATGGAGTCATGGACATGGATACATGTTAGATTTCGAGAAATACGAAAACAAAACCAAATATTGCTAAAACTGGTTTTGATACTTGATAGAAATCTGACTTAACCAAATATTGCAAAAGGTACAATTGTTTTATGGAGATAAATATATATATATTCCTTGATAATATTAGAATACAAGTATTTGACGAGAAGCCACTTAAAAAAAGAAAAGAAATTTTCTTATATCACAGGCAATAAAATGTAACATGATTAACTCATGAGAAGCATAATTTATATTGAATAATTGGCCTTATAAAGGTTTGTTGTTGTTACTGTAGATTGATTTTGATAATTCCTTTAATTGGTTGGCATGTTTTTGTAGAAATAAATACTTTAACCCATCTCAGACATTTAGGATAAATATGGCTTCAAAAAGAATGCAAACATGTACTTGTTTTTACATCTGCATCAGTATTCATTTTTTTTCGATCCAAATCCATATCCATATCCATATCCAGACACCATCAGACTTAGTGCAGATGTTAATCTGCCTTTGAAGAAGAAATATCAAAATCAGAACCATACAACTAAATCCTCACACATAATATAAAGTGAAACTTCACTTGTACATTTAAAACTCACCCTTGCCACCACTAGACATAGATCTTCTTAGATAGTCCCCTGCTGACTTTGGTATCATAACAACAGGAATTGTAATATTCAGATGAGTTTCACTTTTAGTGCACACCATTTCAGTAAGATCTGAGATGTAGCAGATAAATTGTTAGATGACAAGTAACGGATTGTTTCTATAAGAATTTGTAACTGGAGAAACATACTTTGAAGGGAAAAGAGGAGAAATATTACCTTCATCATCATTTATCACCATCAAACCTGCTGCACCACTGGACTCTGCAATTTCTGCCTTGGTTGCATAAGTGCAATTCCCACGCTCGGCAACAACAAAAGAGTTTGATAACTGCAACAGAAGGAGCACCTTAGGAAGACCAAAATAAAAAAGGGAAAGGAACAAATATATCTATAAAACAAGGACATACTTAGTATCTTAATATCTATGTGGAGACAGTAAGAGATGAAAGGAGCAATAGTGAAATAAACTAAATTTGATTATCATGTCCCACAATGGAGTTTCATCATTAGAAATTTTCTGAACAAATCCCCTTAATTTGGGATGTTCTTGATTGACAGGGAGTCATCAATTGATTAACTTATAAGAACATCTATTTTGTGCTAATCAAGGATTTAATGCCTGTCAAACCAATACAAGCTGCCCAGAATTTACAGGTTCAACTATTTATCTGTGCGCAAACTGAGGTACTGGACAGCACTGGTTTGACCCAAGATCACAGTCTGGTACATAGCAACTACTGCACTTACCACTCAAGTATATGAAGTTTGAACCATATAAATTTGTACAACGTGGTAAGTCTAATGCAAATCATTTCTCCTCCCAACACTCAAAGCAGATCTGGGGCTGAAATTTCAGAAACAAAACCATTCAAGCTGTTGTCTGCCATCTTTTACTCTTCTCCCCAATCAAGCTTCGGATCTCAAGCAAGGGAAGAACTCTCCAAGATGATAGACATCTTAATTTTTTCATTAATCTTCATTTGTATGTATTACTTCTCTTGCTTCATTTCAATTGTTGTCATTTACACATCAAACTTTTAATGAGCAACACATGATTAAAGTTAACTGAGGCTGGATATATGCATATCTAACCTAGATCTATGAAAAAACTAGGCTTCAGATGTTTGCGACTGTTGCGGCATCAATTTCATGGGTCAAGGTAAAATTTTGACAATTGATCTCAACATGTAAAATCAGATGGATCTTCCTGTCCACCAGAACAGCATAGTAATAGTACCGGTTTTGTAGCACCATTAAACCTTCATCTCACATTTGGTGGAGCACAATATCAGGACCAAACCATGTCTACCAACCAGTGTAGTCAAAGGCACTAGGCACTAGAACGCCTCAAGTAACCAAAATGCACAAGGTGCTAGGCATTCGCCTAGGCAAGAAACTAAACGATCGCAAATATTAAAATTTTAAAAAATATATAATTAAGGAGAAGAGGGAGGAGGAGGAGAAGGAAAGAGAGGGGGGCTGTCAAGGTCCGAGGAGGCTTGGCAACTGTCAGTTGTGAGGGGAGATACCCAAGAGGAGGTGGTGATGGTGGGAGGGTGAGGGGGAAATGAGGGCAATGACGGAGAAGGAAAAAGAGAGAGGGGACAGTTAGAGGAAAAGGAATTAGGTAGGAAGAGAAAGAGGAAGGAAAAGGAATCAGGCAAGAGGAGAAAGAGGATGAGGAGGGAGAGGGGGTTGTTGGTTGGAAGGGAACTATCGAGGGGCGATAATAAAGGAGGAAAAAGAGGGAGGGATAGCGAGGGGGAAGGAGAGAGAGAAGAAGCAGAGAGGAGAAGAGGGAGATGGAATAAGGTAGGAGGAGATCTAGGGAGGCTCGGCAGGGGCTATCAAGGAGGCCCAGCAGTAGGCGACAACAGCAGAAGAAAAACACACTACCGGAGAGCCACCATGTGAGTGTTGCCTTTGCCATGGTGGAAGAAGGAAGCTCTCCACCCTAGGTTTATATCAGGGTCGGTCTCGCGTGTGAGGGAGGGGGAAGGTTGAGTGATGTGTGTCATCTGGTTCGATCTGACCAATATCATGCTTATATAGTATGATCAAACTAGGATCAATTGAGGCATGCTCCTGAGCCGAACTGTCACGGACAAACTTCTAAACAGGGTGTTTGATGTAATGCTTATGTATGTCCGTGTCTTTTGGTATGTTCATGCTTTGTACAGCATGTAGGGGGACGGCCGAAGGCTTGATAGTCCCATTTTAGTTGGGTCAGTGGCCGCTTTAGGCTTGTAAATAAAGGTTGTGTCATGTGGACACGTGTGAGAGATTTTTGGTCTGTAATGGACCATTTTACCCTTTGTTGTGCAACTGTTCAGAGCTTGTAAAGTCTGTTTGTAATTTGCATTGTCTATAAAGTGTTTTTCGGAGACGTTTGCTTGTGGATCCCGAGTGAGGCCTTTTCTCTGTCCTGTTCTCTCTTTTGTGGGACCTAAGGGACCATGGGAGGCTAACCTTTGCGGACGGACACGCAAGGGTGCCGCACGACTTAGGCAAAACCAGCTAAGTCCGTGACACATGGTATCAGAGCGGGACAAGCACTCATAGAAACACTTAGCATGCAAACGTAGGGGACCTAGTGGGGCTGCGTTGAGGGCAGTCAGCACACGCGCGACCGTTTGGGGGAAAACGGGCATGGTGATGTAGGAAAAAGGAGTCGCTCAGAGGAGCGGGCATCCGAGATTGGCATTCAGAGGAATGGCCAACCCTTCGCGCAAGAGGCACCATGAGAACCGACAAGCTTGGAAGAATGTGAAGCGCACAAAGGTTGGGATGGCTGAGTTTGAGCTATGGCTCAACGTTGACAACTATACTTGATGGTGCTTTCAGGCAAGCGGCGAAGCTTGGTAAAGGATGAGACCATGCAAGGTGGAATGAGTTGCTCAACGACCAAAAAAGAGTTATGCAAAGCTCACGAGAGGTGAGGGGAATTGCTAGCTCGAAGAATTTGGTACTCATACATGGGCTTGTAGGGATGCGCGACGATGGAATGTTCGGGTTATCCCAAGGCTTAACCAAACGGCGCCATGGAGCATGAAACTTTTCTTCGGCATCTGCAAAGGATACGTCCGAGGAGAGGTGAATGGTGCAACTAGTTCAGCATGTTGCTAGGCCTTGAGGGGTGCGGGTCAGATTGACGCGGAGTCGCAATCTAGCAAGTGTGTTTGCAAGAGGCGCAACAACAATACAGTTTGTTGCCAGATCGGAGTAGTCCAAGGGGATGGTGGTCTCCTCAAACGAAGAGAGATGTTGTTCAACGGGACGTTATCCAAGAGAGATAAGTCCCGGCTCTCGGAGGGAGAATCATGTGGGATGGACCTCACAAGTTGAGGAGGAGTACCTCAACAAACAACAACTCCAATTAAGCTCAATGGACCGAGCAAGCGGCAGGAGTCGTTGCATGATCTCGCCGAGAGAATGCATTGGTGGATGCTTGCGAGATCAAGTGGGGGAGCGACCCAAAGCAACACAAATGAATGCACACTTGGAGTCGATATGGAGATCGGACTCAAGGGAGGGGAGGGTGACCGGAATGGTGGGCTTGAGGGCCACCATCGACTTCAATGCAAAAACGAGGAGGCGGAGCAACTTGGGTGTAACTTGGCAAAGTACCCAAGCCGCATGAAGGGAGCCAAAGATAGAAGATGGAACATGGACCGGAGGCATAGTGCTTTCCTTGGGACAGAGGTCAAGGACATGAACTCTTCTGCAGAGGCAAGAGGGGATCATGTTGTTCCACGGATCATTCATTCGTCGCCTGAGCGGATTCATCTTGCATGGTGCCAAAGACGAAGGGAGCCCGGGCACATGCACTTTATCTCTGAGGAGCATTTGATGGAGGAACTAAAGGCTTACTCAATTCATGGAGGCTTAAGTTGGGATCGAAGGCCTTAGCACGGGCAAGAGGACGCAGAGGCGGGTACTCTTGAAGAATATGCCATAGTGTTGTCATTCAAGTTGCTATAAAGGAGGCGGTCAGCAATGAAAGATTGTCTTTGGTAGGGGTAGAGGCCCGGGATCCGCATAATGGTGCACTAATGCAGTGAAGTCGGGGGGACTTTGGGAGCTACTAAAGACAGACGGCCCGTCCTAAGCGGTGCCATTCATGGTGTGACCCAAGAGTGGGTGGATGAAGGTCGATTGCCAAAGGAGTTTTAACAAAATCGAAGGTGGAAGAGACCCTGCGATGTATTGGTAGAGGCCACACATGAAGGGTTCATAATTCGAAGTTCATCCCACAAGGATCGAGAACGCAATAGAGATGTCATCGGAGGTGACATGATGCGGCCAGTCGTGGTGGAACAGTTCGGGCAACGCGATTCACACAACCTAGCCCCGTGAGGGACTAGATCATCTCTGGAGGTATGACGGAGCTACCGGAAGCTCCACGGTGGAACAACAACACGGCAAGAAGGGCTATGGATTCAAGGAGTGAAGGCCATGGTACCGCAGAGGCGGGGTCTTCCGTCGCGTGCATAAAATTTTGCATCGGGATGAAAGCCTTGGTCATGGCGATATGGGGGCAGGTTCCACCAAGGGAAAAGTTCGAATGCAGCACCGGTGAGTCCCATGGGAGGGACTTGATCATCAACGGTATGATCGAAGCAACTAGAGAGTTGGATCGCTCCGAGCTTCATATTCGCTAAGGAAGCCCGACAAGTCGAGGACAAGGTCGAGTAAGTTTAACGTTGCTACCAAGGAAGCTAAGGAGAAGGAGAATCGGTCGTAAAACCCTACAACGTGATGGCAGAGGTCCGTGCATAGGAGTTGTGGGCTTTTTCCATCGACCAAAGGGTGTTGCTTGGAGAACACAGAGGTGTTGAAGCGTGGGGTCGAAAGGGGCGAGGAAGCGACGACGAGTCCATAGGGACTTAGTTACCCAAAAATCAAGCATCGGTTAGAATGGAGGTGGACTCGGGAGGAGGAGTACCACAGAGGCATGTCTTGATTGTGAAGAAAAAGGATCTGACAGATCGAAGTCAACGGATAAGTAGTGCCATGGCATGGGCGGCCATGGTACCGCCAGAGGCTGGGACTTCCGTGAAAGTCGTTGATCCACTGCTCATGGAGGGAGAGCTTGGTCGATGAAAGGGGTCGAGGAGGTGGAGCGTCGCAGAGGCAAACCAAGCACCGAGACAAGGTGAAGGGTAGAGGCCAAGAAACCGAAGACCCGGTGTCAATGAGTTTCATCAAGATAGCCGAAAAGTGAAGGACTTGGTCATCAAGAGTAAAAACGACCAAGGAAACGGTAGTCAAGATGCGGTGTTGGACCTTCGCTTACTCGGGGGAGTAGGCAGAATTGATGGAGAAGGCGGTACAATCCCGAGGCGACCAAACCTATTAGAGAATTACTCTAAGTTGGGGTGAAAACTTCTGCATTCCGAAGTTCAATGGCATTGAGAAGGTGAATCACAAGATGAGCTAACTCAACCTTGAGTGCAAACACTTCAAGTGCTTCGAAGTGTGAGCAAAGAGCGTGCTAAGGCCAAGAACCGGCTCGATCGTGGAGTACAACCTCGAGGGAGGAGGGACGAAGTCAAGTAACCTTTGCCTTCTCAACCCTTAAGAGAATGGGATGAAACCGAAAGTACCCCAATTCTCTTATCTATCCATTGAGAGGAGCTCTGCGAAAAGTTCAAAGACCCTTCAAGATAATGGAAGACAATAGTTGTCAAATCCTCACCAATGGTGATCAATTATTCTTCAGAGTAGATTGTCCGCTTCATTTCCCAACGAAAATGCCAATCGAAAAAGGAAGTGATGCGAACCTACTTTGATGTGACTACTTAAGTGAAAAAGAAGAGTCAATTAGCAAATTTTCATGCGGGGAAGGACCAAAATCTTGAAGTTTCTTGAGACGATGCTCGTTAAAAGCTCCAACAAGCATCCACCCGATTCAAGCAAAGATGAGGCATTTTGAGAGATCAAGCGCGATAAGGATGGTCTTTTCCTTCATTTGAAGGATCCGTAGGAATCAACAAGGATCAACACAACTCACCCAACCCCACACCGGAGTCGAGTCATTGGTGAGTTGAAAGCAAGCAGGGCGGATCAAAAAGGTTCGACGACTTCAAAAACAACAATGATGAGAGCGGTTGGGAGCCAAGGGATGCATTGCATTTGGGAGCAGAAGATTGAAGACTCAGCAGAGGCAAGGAGTTGAAAGTGTCGACAAAGGCTTCGATGAGGACGTCGGAAGGAATAAGTGGGGGAGAATGTCACGGACAAACTTCTAAACAGGTGTTTGATGTAATGCTTATGTATGTCCAGTGTCTTTTTGAATGCGTTCACGCTTTGTACAAACATGTAGGGGACGGGTAGAAGGCTCGATGATAGTCCCATTTTAGTTGGGTCGGTACGCTTTAGGCTTTTGTAAATAAAGGTTGTGTCATGTGGACATGTGTGAGAGATTTTCGATCTATAATGGACCATTTTACCCCTTTGTTGTGCAACCATTCGAGCTTGTAAAGTCCGTTTGTAATTTCATTGTCTATAAAGTGTTTTTTTCGGAGACGTTTGCTTGTGGATCCCGGAGTGATGCCTTTTCTCTGTCTTTGTTCTCTCTTTTGTGGGACCTAAGGGACCATGGGAGGCTTCGGGGGTCAATGACCTTTGGACGGACATCTGAGGGTGCCGCATGCGACTTAAGGCAAAACCAAGCCTAAGTCCGTGATGAGCGGGAGAAAGGTCTTGGGCACACTTGGGCCACATCCAGTTGAAATCACCCACCAGCCCACCATCAATGACTTCTCTGCTACCAACAACATGTGACAAGGGAACCTACGAGAAATATCATTCCTAGGCTTTGAACACATATAATGTTTCATAGGTTCTTAGCAAGGCATGTATTTTGTATGTGGTTAGCTTGTGATTATCAAAGCTTATAATCTTATTTCATCTATATGATTGAACTTGTTTGTATTCTAATAAGTTGATGTTGTATATATCTAATTGTACATGTTTAGAAGTTCTTCTTATCATCTTATGTCTTTAAGATATGATTAATAATGTCATATATGTGAGCAGTTGATGGATTATAGGAAGCTTTAAGTTTGGACACCGTGTATGACCTGCTGTTTCAACTTGATGATAAAAGGCATTGGTAACATTGCATCTGCAGCTTGATAGATGACACCATGTGATGCTTGATTGATTACACCACACTTCTATAATGATGACTCGAATCTGATGTTTGATGGGTTCGAACAGCAAAGAGCTTAGGGGATCCACTACTAGATAAGGCAAGAAATCCTCCATGTCCATCTCGTTTCATTTCAGAAGAAGTCAAAGAAGAGGAATTATAAGGGTCAAAGGACGTGGATCAATACGAGAAGTGTCCAATTGTCAAGACAAGAACCTTATTCCGTATATGTTTCAGTGTAATATTTGGTGTCTTCTAGACTGAAACTAATTCAATTTTATTTCTATGTTTTGATTGAACGAAGAAAGTATATCACCAATGTCAGTATGCTAGTACATACTAAATGTGGCAATCCAAAGGACCAGAACCAGCCTTTTACCATGCTACAGTGCATTGATAATATATTGTGTGTCAATATATAATGACCACTGAATCAAAGTTGTTGCTCGCTTTATACAATTGGCTATACCAACTTCAGCAACAAAGCAATAAAGGCAACCGATGCTATGTAAATAGCTCAAAAGATCGTTAGCTGATCTCTATAAGAAGCTCAGTTGAGCTTCTTGAGCTTTCAGGCTCCAAGCATAATACATTCATAAACCTCTTCTCTTTCTCTACCCTTCCTCCATCAGCTCTTTTCCCAAACATCCTTCCTCCTATTAAATCTATTCAATTTGTCGAAGAAGTTCAATTCCTGAAGAAGTTCAATTAGGTAAATCTGAAGCTTAATCTTTGTTTAAAGACTTAATTTAGAGGCTTCTCAACCAGCTCGCATATAGACGCTTGGGGAAGCCAGTCTACATCCATCACAGCATACACTGAGTCTGCTTCGCTGTGTTGACATTGATAAGGAAATAGAGGAACCCAAGACTGATAGCTCTATCAGGATGATAAAGATTGGATGAGGTAGAAGACCCCCACATCATTCTCAATTTGATATTGAGGTCGTGCAAAAGGAAAAGGGATGACATAGGTCAAAGGATCAAGGAGAGGAAGCATAATGCCTGGTGGAAACACATGGCCAGACTTCTGGTAGTCGATCATCTAGGAGTTATGATAGTAGACAGCAAGTGCATGCATCTGGTAATCACAACAAGGGAAAGGCTTGGCTTCATGATTGCTTGATCTTAAGGTCCACATATATATTGTGGTTCAACTGATGATGGTGGTCAGAGCGGCCAATCTTATGTTCCTGCTACTCAGACATAGATGGATGGTGCGTGGATCGAAGAACAATATTTTAGTCATGCCACCCAAGGTACAGAACACAGAGCATGATGATCTACATAGCTTGTTTATGGCAAGAAAGGAAAGGAAAAAGCTCTAATTATTGATTCATAAGAGGATATGAGACATAGCCTATATGATACTGAGAAAGATAGTAGCTTCTCCTATTGGCAGCCTCCCTTCTATCTTAAATATCATGTTCAATAGATGCAAGGTGATGGTTGGTTATTCTTCTAATAGTCAAGTGCATCTTTTTTTTTTTCCAAACAGAACAGACTATCTATCAATCAAGAAGTCTGATACAGCCACTGCACTATTCATCAGAGCAAAAAACACTGTGAACAGGGCAAAAAGCATTGCAAAACGCAGGAGGCCAGCAATCCCTCCACAAAAAATCATTCTTACTTGATCTGACTATTACTCTAAGAGTCTAAGGTGTGTAGTCCAGTACATCTTATGGTAAATAATAATAGTATAGTGAAGCATTCAATTAACCGACTTAGCAAATGAACTGGAAATGCAATGAAGAATTATGAAATAAACAAGAATGAAGAACTTAAATACTCACTGCAAGATCTGACTAGCAATTTTTCAAGAATTGTGATAATAATCATCATGCTTGACATCAAAATGAAGCAAAGGAATTTTGTACAAGATATTGACTTCAAAAACTCTACATCTTTATCCTATTAAGCACCAACTCAAAGAAATGGAGAGGCCATTTCAGAATGAGATCAACAGACAAGAAACCTATCTGCTACTGCAAATAACATGCCAATTGCTTTTTGCATAGCAGCTTCAAATAGGAAAAAAATATCCAACAAACATCTAGAGCACATATTATAAGATCAGCATATAAAATTAGGATGTTGACCTTGGAAGATAATTTGTTGCAGGAGTTAAATGGATTTGCAAGAATAGCAGGGAGTCTTAATGCTTTAGAAACACTGGTCGGCAAGGAGGCACCAAATCTGGCACTAAGTCCATCTAAGCTTGCACTTTCATCACCATTCACCCAATTCTTTATTTTAACCTGCAAACACAAAAATATAGGTCTGCTACACATAAGAGTTTGTATCTTGTAGCAGATAACCATTAAACAACATGCTTGAAAATGCTTAGAGAGAATATGCACATATACATACATATAATTCCATCTAGTTGTAAACTTGTTACAATAACATTCAGCTTCTAAAATTTAATAGAGCTTCTTCAGATTCAAAGAGAAGCCATTATTTATTCTAGTGAAAATATTTAGCATGCATGAGATGCAGTAAAGAGTAGAATCTTTCAACACTAATAAATCAAAATAGATGCAATTTTGAGTTTAGGAGGGTGATATAAATAGATGAAAATATGTGCTATTATCCCCTTCTCATAAAATCAGGAATTGTACTCATCATTTTAAAGCTCCCAATTATGTTAACCAAGAGAGCTGCATACAAGACATGTTACAGTTGCTTACAACAAGCTTCCCCTGTCAATTTCACTTTCTTGTGTGCCCTTTCCTCTCTTTCTGTTCACCTTCTTTCTTCAACTTTGCTTTTCTCCCATTCTTTATGGTGACATGCAAGAAAACCGCATACAAATGTCTGACTCTATGCAATTGTCATTGTTTCACTCAGAAAACACTAGCGCAGCAAGCACATGACATATTATATGCACTGATACCTTAACCCCAGATGTGGATATGGCTATAAGAGTCAAATTCAGATGTATTTCGACAATAGAAAATACAGGAAAGTTAGAAGGATACTAAAGTAATGAGTCATGTCAGAACACGTCACATGATATTCTATCTTATAAGAATATAGGATATTAAAAAAACTCATAAAAGGCTTGAGAGCAAGAAAGTTCCACTTTAAAACACATATTAGTTGAACTCATTACCAGAAGAATCCAACTGGATATGATCAATCAAATATGGATGTTGGTTTGTGACACTTGTCAATCAGTATAATAAAGTCTAGGTAAAACTAAAAGCAAACCACTCTGACATATCATCTAAAACATTTCAGCTTACAGTAACTCTTTCACAGGTTGCAATTGGGCCCAATTGAAGCCACAAACATCGCATTTGTATTCTCACATCTAATTGAATTCTCCTGAAACTCATTTTTTTTACCAGCCAAATATTTTTTAGGAAACATATATTTTTTAGTTTTCTTTTTTTTTACTATTTCTAGTTACTTATTTATGAGGATGCATACATAAGAGGATAATAGGAACTTTAAGATAATATGATGGGGTCAAGATTGACCACACTGATAGGCACTGAAATTGGACTAGATCAGATGAATCAAGATATTGAAATTGGAGGGTTGGCAATGCAAAATAAATAATAAAAAATTAAACTATTTAAATAAAACTTATTTTCTTTCTTTGTTCCACTTCTCTTCTAACTGTTTTCCTCATCATCATCCTCCAACTGTGTACAGGAATTCAGTTAAAATTCCTGTACACGCCATGAACAACTAAGGACAGTTTTCAAGAAGGAAATTGCTCATTCTTGGTACCAAAGTTGCCAATGAGTTATTCATGGATTAGCAAGGACATCCTGTGACTTACCTTAAGCAGCATTTCAAACCCTAAACCATATTCTATGCATTTCATATTTGTTCTTGTCAGCTGCAATTTTGTAGGGCTTTATAATACAAGACACAAAGCACTATGATTCCAAATGCAGAAAAATGATGTGTTTTTCCTCATAATCAAAAGACTGAATGAGGCTTAAGCTAGAGCATCCCGGCAACATCAACAAATTAACCAATATCCATCACTTCCCAACGAGATTGTTGTGAGAAGAGCAAGACGAATGCACATTCTAGAATAACTCATCAAGCGTCGATCTGGACATGGCACCAATTCATCGTTTTGCCAAATCCTCACACCAGATTGTCAGAGACATAGAAACGAAACATCAAAAAGCTAATGGGGGGGGACGAATATTTACATCTTGGGAGGTGACATTGCAGCCAGGGGACGTGGAGGCGGATTCCCCGCCCTGCGACGCATCACCGGCGGCGAAACCCTTGAGATGAGAGGAGGCGAATAGGAAAACGAGGGCAAAATGGAGGAGAGGAAGAGGAGGAGAAGATCTTGGAATTGTCATGGCCGACACAATTTCCTCGTTCTCTCCCTTCTTCCACTCTTCCGCTTTCCCCTCCCTTCTCTCCACTCTCCTCGAAAACGAATCGAGACCCTGAGGCAATATATATCGCCTTCTCCAGGGATACTAAATCAACGTACACTCGTATTTATATGTGTCCATGTCCGCCAACTGGCGGAGCATACAATTTCTTATGCGTTTACTAAAGGCTTCGTGTATAGACAAGTGAATTGATTTGGTCCAGTTCTTTTTTATCGTAACATTATATATATATATATATATATATATATATATATATATATATATATATATATATATATATATATGGTTTTATATTTATTTCTTTAAATTTAAATATGTTAGTGCATATTCTAGTTATCTAACATGAGATAATAATTTGGATCCAATCTTCTAAGTTAGTCTCGGTCCAAGCAACTATTCACAAAATATCGAACCTACAAAACTTAGTTTGGGGGATTTCTAATAAATATCACAATCAAGTTAGTTTTGGATTCGGTCTGATTGAATCAGTCGATCAACGATGAAGTTTTCTATGGGAGAGCATACTTGGGGGGTCCCCTTTATAGGTAATTTTTAAGATGGTTATGCTCAAAATAACCGATGGCAGGAAGGGAACATGAGGTGTTTCTGATGAAGGCATGGTATGACGTCTACTGAACCCAACACCCACGTTAGCTAACGCCAATTAAGGGGTTGGATGGTTGGTTATTTAGTCATGTATCACTTGTGGTGGTTACGTGTTGCCTAATCTAATCATCATATGTTGCATATGGTTTACATAGCCAGTAGTCATAGGTGTCATACAAGTCAATAACGTGAATAATGACACGTGTGACATAACATATAATTTTTTTGTTTATTATTATTATAGTAATTTTTTACTTTATATTGCTGGTTGTATAGATATATTGTGATGTCCGTGGATCTATGCAATGAGAATCGAATTATGATGAGATCATGATAATGAGACTGATTCACCTTTAAACACAAGTCCTAAATTATCCCGATCATAGATTATTCGAGAGGGATATCGAGATAACTGGACATACTAGTATACTATATATCCCTCCATATGATAAAGGCGGCTAATCTCATAGTTGCTCATATGGGGATACTAGAGATACAGTGTAGGTGCTCATTGGAGAATGGGTTCACTGATTGATATGTTCATAGAATACTAGATAATTGATGATACCTTATTGTTAGATAGCGATTATGTCATCCTAGTAGTGTGTTTAGTCCTTAGACTTGAGACACCAAGGATATTTTATATGAGTACTCCACTCTTTGATACCATGCTTATAGGTCTAGAAGTTTTAGATCTAACACAACCAGTCATCGGGAGTAGTAGCCAACTTTACAAGAGCTATTGAGTGTCGATAGAGGATCATCCACTCTCAGTATCATAAAAAGAATATCCTATATATTCTTGCTCAAACAAATCTCTAGCTAGGGTCATTCAGATTGAGAGAGAAATAGTTCTTCGTGAGAATCCGATTAGAGCGACACTCGAATAAAAATTATATTAGTCTGATAGCACTATGCCCGGTATATGATCTCTGAGGTAGTAGATGGATGAGAAACTATAGATATATGATAACTAAAGACAAACATGTCCAATAGATTGGATTTCCCTTTATCATTTGAGGGTTGCGACGTAGTGGCCCGTTCGTAGTCGATGAATCGAGCGAATTATTATGTAGATAATAATTCATTTAGCCAGAAAGAGTTCTAATAGGCATGACTCACGCCCAGCTCGATATTAGACATAGAGGGTCATATATATATTATAGGTATTGCGACGAGTAAAGGTTCATATATGAGATATCCGCTGGAGTCCCTATCTTATTGGATATCCAATAAGTTGTTAGGACTCTAGCTAGGAGAGTCCTAATTGAATTTTATTGAAAGGGGCATTCATGTAAAACTTACCTAGCCAACCCCTCTTAAAGAAGTTAATAGACCGGCTAGGATTAGGGTTAGTTGGGAGGTTGCTTCTTAGAGTACGAGTCTTATTAGGAGTTGGTTAGAAGTATGAGTCTTGAGTAGGAGTTCTATTAGGAGTTAGGAGTTAGGATTTAGAAGCCTTATAAATAGTCATGTATTTATCCTCTTTTGATAAGCAATAGATGAATCTTCTTAGCAGCCTTTGAGCAACAACTTGGAGGATGAAACCCCTATAGAGTTCCAAGGAGGCCGATCCTCTAAAGAGATCGACCACAAGCTTAAAATCCGTTAGGGTTCTAACACTTAGTATCATAGCAGCATTTTTGGCATCTTGCTACCCTTCCATAACCATATATCAGCCCTCCACAACAACCTAAAGCAATTCCCACAGTTGCTTAAAAGGTCGTCGTCGAATTCCACTATCATATCCACCACCGCGGATCATACTTTGATCTCCCCATAAATTTCAATAGGTTCTAGTTTCCTACCTTACTACTGTTGTAATTTAGTTATCCTTATTTAAAAGTCCAGCCATCTATCAACCCTCCATAGCCGCCTAAAGCAATTCCCATAATTGCTTAAAAGATCATCGTTGAATTCCACCATTATCTCCACCATCGCGGATCATCCTTTGATCTCCCTGTGAATTGCAATAGGTTCCGGTTTCCTACCTTACTACTGCTGTAATTTAGTTATTCTTATTCAAAAATCTAAAAAAATTATTCCTATATTGCTGCATAAACTTTTCATCGTAAAGTTTTTATCTCTACGACGAAAGATGCACTACAGAATTTTAGTCGCATACCACAGTTTGTTTGATCTTGCTACTACATTTTTTCTATTCAAATCTCTACAATTTTTTTATGATAGCTTTGGCATTTCCTAATAATAGATTTCCCTTTGGTTTCGTAAAAAAATTCCTAATATAAATCACTGATCTTTTACGTCCAAGCTGCTAGATGCACTATAGAATTCCAACCGCATAGCACAATTTATTTCATCTTGCTACTATGTTTTTTCTATCCAAATCTCTACAAAATTTTTACAACAGCTTTGATACTTCCTAACAGCGAATTTTCCTTTAGTTTCGTCAAAAAATTTTTAATGAAACTTGGGGTATCCCACAACTATGAGTTATATGCAACTTATGAGCTATACCTTCATGGAAAACTAACCAACTCTTTATTTAATGGAACTGTAGAGAGAGCCACTGGGCTACTGAAACTCATTAATAGTGATATATATAGACCCATGTCAACTCATGTTATTGGTGGTTACTCCTACTTCATTATCTTTACTGATGATTTCTCAAGGTATGGACTTGTGTACTTAATGAAGTAGTTCGATGCCTTTGAGAAATTTAGAGAGTATAAAAATCAAGTGGAGAACTAGACTGGAAAGAGTATTAAGACTCTTCGATCAGATCGAGGAGGTGAGTACTTGAGTTCAGAGTTTATCCAGTTCCTCAAGGACCATGGGATTCTATCCCAATGGACACCTCCTTATATACCTCAACTTAATGGTATATATGAAAGGAAGAATCGTATACTATTAGACATGGTGTGATCCATGATGAGTTTCGCTGACCTACCAATCTCATTTTGGGATATGCCCTAGAGACCACAGCTTACTTCTGAATAGAGTTCTAACTAAGTCAATTGTATCTACACTATATGAGATATGGAAAGGGAAGAAGCTCGATTTTAAGATTATTAAGATTTGAGGTCGCCCTGCCCTCACTAAAAGACACAACCCTAATAAGTTGGAATCGAGGACGGAGTGGTGCAAGTTAGTGGGATACCCCAAGGAAACAAATCGTGGGATGTGACTTAGCCTACAATGCCACAGGTATACACTATTTACCTCATCTCGTTTCCTCTTAGACATACTTATATTCATGATATGTGGAGTAGTGTCTAGCATAAACAAAATATTATGCAATGTTTCTCTCGTAATGATCTCTCATCATCTAATAATATTGAATAACCATTGTTCTCAAAAACTAATTTATATCCATTAACTATCAAACATAAAATGAAAATAATATTTTTGATAATAGAAGGAACAAAATAGTATGCATCCAATGCAATAATAGCTCTACCATACAAATGTAGGGCAACCTCGCCAACAACTACTGTAACAACTTTTACTCCATTGCTCATCTTGAGATACATCTTACCTCTCGCCAATCTTATCTATCTTATCAGAATCTATAATAAATTAAAAAATATGATAAGCACTATCGGTATCTAATACCCATGTGTTATCATAGGAGTTTGATAATGAATGTACATGAAGCTTCTCCAACCTTCTGTTTTTCCCTCTCTGTAATGCACTCTTTGCAGTTCCTCTTCTAATGTTCATCTTTGTCGTAGTGGAAGCATTGGACTTTGTCCTTTGTTGGATTTTTCTTAGCAACCTTTGCTTTACTTAGTCTGCCCTTGCTCTTGCCCTTCTTAAGGGACTTTTTCTGCTTTCCTTTTCTTTATGGTCTCTCTAGTGTAGAGAAATAGCTTTTCTTTCTTAATAGTGTTCTTTGCCTCCCTCAACATATTGAGGAGCTCTGCGAGAGTCACCTCAAGCTTGTTAATATTAAAATTCATTATGAACTATGAAAATGAATCTAGTAGGGACTGAAGCATAAAATCCACACATAGGTTATCCTCTAGGACCATTCCTAGACCTATGAGTTTCTCTATCCACTCAATTATCTTTAGGACATGGTTCTAAACCGGTGTCCCCTCAATCATCCTAGCATGGAAGAGACTCTTGGATATCTCATATCGTTGAGTATTTCTCTATTTCTCAAACAGTTTATAGACATGTAGAAGAATGGATCTGGCATCCATCATTTCATGTTATCTCTGTAACTCCGGAGTCATGGAGCCCAACATATAACATTGAGCAAGAGTGGAGTCATCTATGTACTTCATGTAGCGAGCAATCTCATTCTCGCTTCCCCTTTCCTCAGGCATTATTGTATCAAGAACGTATATGATCTTCATCGTCGTGAGAATAATTCTTAAGTTGTAGAGCCAATCCGTATAATTCGGACCAATAAGACGGTTGACATCAAGTATGCCCACATAAGGGATTTAATAATGATATTTTCTGAAAATAAAGATATAGTAGAAATAAATAACATGCAGATTTTATAAAAATAAATAATCAAGATATGTACTTCTATCTTAATATGCTCCCACTATTTTACTGGTGAGTCACGCGACACCCTCAGCACATGAAACGGAAGTCTTCAGTAGACTTCTAGTGGGGATCGGGATCCAATCAGCATCTTAGTGTAACCTCGAGGGACTAGACCAATCACACTAAGCCCAAAAAGTAGGCAACTCTTGTCGATCATAACTCCTTGTGATTTTTATCTTGTTTGGCCTTCGAATCACCATAGTCTCGAGGGACTTGACCAACCATGATGTTCGATTAAGTCAACACCATTATTACAAGATGAGTCTGATTCGATGATAAACCCTCGAGGGACTCGAATAAGCATACCAGGTCCTCATATCACCGATGACATCTCTATGTCATAAGCAAGATAGAAAATCATGATATAGGTGAGCCTCGAGGGACTCGACCAACTCAACCTACACCGAGAATCAGTCCCTACCTATAACGATGGAAGGCCACGTAGGTCAATCTAATTGTCTCATATTTACCGACTTAATATTATCGAGAAAGGGGATTTTGATTTGGTCTCCTAATGTAACATGTCACACACATACATATTTAATATATATCTATATCACATGTAAATATATATATATCTAGTAGGTGTATAAGCAATCATACATCACATAAACAATTATATCAAATGATCATGGACTATAGTCTAATGTGATCAGGCCCGAGCCAATGGGCCTAATCACTCACTACAAGATCTATGTGTACAGCGGTGCATTTCCATGCCCTATGATCGTCTATCTCATCCTCGTCGATTTCATCGACATCTCGACATATCTCCATGCATCGCGATCGTCCATCTCGTAGGTCCCGCTATCGCATCCACGTTCCTGCTGCGCCTCATCATGTGATTACAACTTAATCATAGGCACGTAGGCCCGCCAATAAACGAGAAATAAAATAGAGACTCGCAAGTCCCAATAATAATAATCACAAGTATACACATCACATAGTCCATAATCATCCATCCACACAGTCCATGATCATCCATCCACACATCATATATCACATGTATAAATCATCATCATGTAGGACTACTAGATAATAATAGAAATAATAATCAATTAAATATTTTAATTAATTAATATTTTTTGAAATTAGGGACATGTAATTTTTTTTTTGAATTATAAGGGATATTTTTATAATTTGGACAAAGGATAGAATTTGAAATTTTTAAAATTTTGAGCGGCAAAACAATCTTTTGCCCCAAAAAACCCCCCTCTTTCTCCCCATGCTTGCTGTGGTCGTCGCCACCCTGCCGACGGTGGCCCTCTACAGCGGGGGGCGGGGGCGCCATCCTTGTAGGTGGGCACCCCCGTGGGCGCAGTACACGCAGGTGCTGCTGCCTTGCGATGCCTCAGCCCGTGGGTGTAGCGGTCGTAGGTGCCTCTGCCCATGGGAGCAGCTGTCGAAAGCGCCGCTACACGCAGGCGCAATGACTGTAAGCGCTGCTGCCCTGCGACGCCTCTACGGGTGGCTCGCCCACGGGCCCAACGCCCGCAGATGGCTTGCTTACGAGCGGACAACTGCCGCCTACAGCCTCTGCACGTAGGAGGCTGAGACCTACATATAAGTGGCCTGTTGCAGGTGGCAAAAGGCTGCAAGAGAACCTATGAGGGCAGTAACAATTGCTACCCTCTCTCGCCTTTTGTGTCAATGATTTTGATGTCAAAGGATTTTCCAAAACATAACATATGCAGTTCAAAACCAATCTTTCGCAAGAACAACTTGGCTTTAATACTATTGTAGGAAAATCTTGAGAGCAGCATCACATGCATAGTGGAAAAATAAAATAAAATAAAATCCCTAAATTCTCAAATATGTGTTTGTCATCGTGCAAAGATTGGTGCGCAAAAATTCGCAAAACTTAAAACTGCGTATAAGATAGATTGTGTTACCTAGGGAGATCGTATATCCTTGAATCCCTACAGATCTCTTGGAGAGGGTGAAAGAGGTCAAGTGCCCTCGTCTCTAACGGTGATTCAGACAGTAGGGCTACGACGATGCTCCTCAAAACTCCAGGCCTACTCTAAGGAGGAGAAGGGGAGGAGAATATGAGAGGCAAACCAAAAAGGCTTTAGCCTATGAACCATTGATTCCCTCTTATTTATAGAGGTTCCATGTCAACTTAATCCTAATGGATCCTGCCCTATTGGGAATTGGATCTACATCCAACTACCCAAGCCTCTTAGATTAGTGGATCTCTATCCAATAATCTCTCATGGGCTTTTATTGGATCTTATCCATAGGATCTAATAATTCAAGGGTTTATTAGATATCCAATAAGATAGGGGATTCGGCGGATATCTCATATCCGAACCTCTACTCATCACAATGTCTACCATATGTGTATGACCCTCTAGACCCAATATCGAGCTGGTTGTGAGTCATACCTGTCAGAACTCTGTCTAACTCAGTGAATTATTATCTCCATAATAATTCACTCAATTCATCGACTGCGGATGTATTAGGCCACTACGCCATAGTCCCCAGACAATATAGAGGAATCCAATTAATTGGACTTGTCTGTCCTCAGTTACCATGTAACTATAGTCCCTCATCCATCTAATATTCCAGAGACCGTATATCGAGTATGGTGTTGTCAGACCCATATGGTTTCTACTCAGCCTCGCTCTAATCGAATTCTCCAAGAGAATTCTTTCTCTCTCAATCTGAATGACCCTGTCTCGCTCTAATCAGATTCTCTAGGAGAACTCTTTCTCTCTCAATCCGAATGACCCTGACCAAGGATTTATCTGAGCAAGAACACATGGGATATTCCTCTCATGACACCAAGAGTGGATGATCCTCTATCGACACTCAATAGTCCTTGTAAGGTTGGCTACCACTCCCGATAACCAGTTGCACTAAATTGGAACATCAAAACCTATAAGTCTGGTATCAAAGAATGGAGTATTCATATAGGACATCCTTGGTGTCTCAAGTCTAAGGACCAGATACACCATTAGGACTACGAAATCGTTGTCTGACAATAAGACATCATCAACCATCCAGCATTCCGTAAGTGGATCAATCAGTGAACTCATTCTCCATTTGTCTTATGGCCGAAAGAGAGGTTGTAGGTTTCTTTGGCAACTATAGCTAATAAAATTGAACTTAAACTCCTTGGCAAGTTGTTTGAAGGAGGAACTAATTCTAGAGGTAGTTTGGAGAATCATTCCTTTATTGCCCCTTTAAGAATTGTCAAGAATATATGACACATAAGGGAATCTATTATCTCGAATAACGTCATCTAGAAGGTAATATTGACTATATGCTTAGTGGGGTTAGAGCTCCCTTCGTAAAGCTCTAGGGTTGGCATTCTAAATCCCTCTCGGATTTGTCCCTCTATAATGCTCTTAAATGAGGGGAGACGTTAGGTAGGAATAAATTTCAGACTATTTTCCTTGTCTTATCTCTTTTTTTTATATCATCTATCTATTAGTCAATCTCGAAAAGTTAGAGCTAGACTTATACATTAGGAGGAACTGGATCGATTGAGAGATTGACTCATTTAGTCCCTCTACTTATTGAGAAGGATTGTTGAGCAAACTGTGAGGGAGGTGAATTAGAGAATTATTTTCTTGAGGTAGATAGGCCACAAGGGGATATGACTTTGCCATTAGGCAAAGGGCTAGAGATGGTGGTAGAATTGGAGTTGGGAAACAAGGAGTGTGTGGAGTCGAGTGTGCCCCTTGTTGTGCTAATCAGAATAATTGTGAAAGGTAAGCGGCTACATACTAGAACACTCCTATCAGGAGATGGGCCTATTGAGGTACGTTGTGGAAGGTTTCAGTAGCTATGGTTACAATTTGAGTTGGTGGAGCTATAAGTTGAGTAAGTGGTAGATTGGCCATTAAGTCTTGGAACAATCCATGGAAGAGTAAAAGATCGAATAATTAAAAGGTGGGGGAGAAAGTACAATTGAAGGTCTGGGCTAAACCAACCTTGGGGGAATTGAGATTGGTGGGTTGGGCAATGAGGCATTCAACACAATCAAGCTCGAAGACCCCCTCCATTCATCCCATTGGACTCCATAAGGTTTAGCTTAGACGATCTTTGAATTTTCTGCTAGTCATAGGTGCCCAGCAAGCCAATCACGTGAGTGATTGCACGTGTGACTTAATATAAAATCTTTTTGCTTATTATATTTTGGCATATATCACTTTATATAAATGCATACATATATTGTGATGTCCTTGGATTTGTGCAATGGGAATCGGATCGTGATGAGATCACAATAGTGAGATCGATTCACCTTTAAACACATATCCTAAATAATCCCGGTCATAGGTTACTCGAGAGGGATATCGTGATAACCGGACAGACTGGTGTGCTGTATACCCGTCTATATGATGGATGCAGCTGGTCTCATAGCTGCTTGTGTAGGGACACTAGGGATACAGTACAGGTGCTCATTGGAGAATGAGTTCACTGATTGATCCGCTTACGGAATGCTAGATGGTTGATGATGCCTTATTGTCAGATAGCGATTCCGTAGTCCTAGTGGTGTATCTGGTCCTTAGACTTGAGACACCAAGGATGTCCTGTATGAGTGCTCCACTCTTTGATACCAGACTTATAGGTTTGGCTGTCCCAGATCTAGTACAACTAGTCATTGGGAGTGGTAGTCGACCTTACGAGGGCTATTGAGTGTCGATAGAGGATCATCCACTCTTGGTGTCATGAGAGGAATATCCCATGTGTTCTTGCTCAGACAAATCCCTGGCCAAGGTCATTCGGGTTGAGAGAGAAAGAGTTCTCCAGGAGAATCCGATTAGAGCGAGACTCGAGAAGAAACCGTATGGGTCTGACAACACCATGCTTTCGATATCGGGTCTACGGTATATTAGATGGATGAGAAACTATAGGTACCGGATGGCGAGACGGACATGTCCAATGGATTGGATTCCCTTGTATCGTCGATGGGGACTACTGGCGTAGTGGCCTAGTACGTCCGTAGTCGATGAGTCGAGTGAATTATTACAAAGATAATAATTCTTTGAGTTAGAAGGAGTTCTCGACGGGTATGACTCACGGCCCAGCTCGATATTTGGCCTAGAGGGTCACACATATTGTAGGCATTGCGATGAATAGAGGTTCGGATATGAGATATCAACCTGGAGCCCTTGTCTTATTGGATGCAGATCCAATACCCACTAGGGAGGACCCATTAGGGTTTAACAGGAGACCTCTATAAATAGGAGGGATTTGAGCCCCATGGGCTAGAGAGCTTTTGTTTTGCCTTTTCCTATTCTCCTCTCCATCTCCACCCTCGAGTAGGTCCGGAGTTATGAGGGGCGTCGTCATAACCCCTCGTGTGGATCACCGCTAGAGAGGAGGACGCTTGACCTCCTTCACCCTCTCCTAAGGATCTGCAAGGAAATAGGGATATACGATCTCCCTAGGTAACACAATCTATTCTATACGCAGTTTCATGTTTCGTGGATTTTTGCGTACCAATCTTCGCACGACGACGAACAACTCTTTGGGAATGGGGGATTTTGTTTTTCTTGTTCTTCCGCTGCGCATATGATGTCGCCCCCAAGGATTTCCCAACAGTGGTATCAAAGCCAAGTTGTTCGTGCGAATGATTGGTTTTGAACTACGTGTGTTGTGTTTAGGAAGAATTTTGACGTCAAAATTGTTGACGCAAAAACAAGGAAGGGCAACAACAGTTGCTACCCTCGATCTGTGCGTCTGCAACAGTAGGCGAAGGAGGAGGGCAACACAGGGGCTGCATCTCATGTAAGCCGGTAGGGAACTGCTTGCAGCGGGCTTCTTCGCCGGCTGGCCGGTTCGTTCCACGCAAAAGCGCCCATGGCGATGGCGACGCCGCCGGTGGTCCATGGGCGAAAACCCCTAAGGGCTGGGTCGCCCGACGGGACAAGACCGCTATGGCGGCAATGAAAAAGGGCCCACCAGCTGGCGATCTTGCCGCCAATGGGTGTGCCGCCTGCAGGCGAGGGTGCCCTCGCCCGCCGCCAAGATAGGCAGCCATGCAGAGGGTGGGCGAATGACGGCAAAAATGAAAAGGGGAAAGGGCATTAGGGTTTTCTGCAAAAAAATATAGTTTTGCCCCTCAGAATTTGAGAAATTCCAATTTCTATTTTTTGTCCAAATTATAAAAAATACCCCTATGAATTCAGAAATTCCCTATAATGTCCCTGATTTCAGAAAATATTAATTAATTAAAAGGTTTAGTTGATTATTATTTTATTATTATTATTATTATCTAGTAGTCCTACATGATGATGATTATTTATACATGTGATGTATGATGTGTGGACGGATGATCATGGACCGTGTGATGTGTGTACCTGTGATTATTATTATTTAGGTATGCGAACCTCCATTATATTTCTCGTTTATTGTCGGGCCTGCGTGCCTATGATTAAGTTGTAATCACATGAGGAGGCACAAATGGGAGGCGTGGATCGATAAGCGGGACCCACGAGCGGACGATCGTGATGCATGAAGATGCATCAAGATGTAAACCGAACAAATAAGGACGAAATGAACGATCACAGGGCATGAAGATGCACCGTTGCACACATAGATCTTGATGTGAGTGATTAGGCCTACTGGCTCGGGCCTAATCATATTAGGTTGTGGTCCATGATCATCTGGTGTAATTGCTTATACACATACTAGATATGTATATATATTTGCATGCGATGTAGATATATATTAAATATGTAAATGTGTGACATGTCATATTAGGAGACCAAATCATAGAAACATCTCTCGATAATATTAAGTCGGTAAATGTGAGGCAATTAGATTGACCCACGTGGCCTTCCATCGTTATAAGTAGGAACTGATTCCCGGTGTAGGTTGAGTTGGTCGAGTCCCTCGAGACTCACCTATATCACGATTCGCTATCTTGCTTATGACATAGAGATGTCACCGGTGACCTAAGGGCATGGTATACTTGGTCGAGTCCCTCGAGGGTATATCATCAAATCAGACTCATCTTGTAACGAAGGTGTTGACTTAACCGAGTATCATGGTTGGTCGAGTCCCTCGAGGCCATGGTGATTCGGAGGCCGAACAGGACGAGAATCACAAGGAGTTGTGATCGACAAGAGTTGGCTACCTTTTAGGCTTAGTGTGATTGGTCGAGTCCCTTGAGGTTACACTAAGACGCTGATTGGATCCTGATCCCCACTAGAAGTATGTCGAAGACTTCTGTTTCACGTGCTGAGGGTGTCGCGTGACTCGTTAGTAAAATAGTGGGAGCATATTAAGATAGAAGTCCATATCTTGATAGTTTATTTCTTGCAAAATCTGCATGTTATTCATTTCTGCTGCATCTTTATTTTCAGAAAATGTCACTTTCAAATCCCTTACGTGGCATACTTGATGTCAACCGCCTCACTGGTCCAAATTATACGGATTGGCTCCGTAACTTGAGAATTGTTCTCTGGCCGGAGAAAATCGCGTGTACGCCCTTGATACTGATGATACTGCTTACCAAGAAGGGCAAACGAGGATGAGATCGCTCGCTATGTGAAGTACATTGATGACTCCACTCTTGCTCAGTGCTATATCTGTCCATATCTCGATAGTTTATTTCTTGCAAAATCTGCATGTTATTCATTTTTGTTGCATCTTTATTTTCAGAAAATATCGCTTTCAAATCCCATACGTGGCATACTTGATGTCAACCGCCTCACTGGTCCAAATTATACGGATTGGCTCCGTAACTTGAGAATTGTTCTCATAGCGGAGAAAATCGTGTACGTCCTTGATACAGTGATGCTTGCGCCCGAAGAAGGGGCAAACGAGGATGAGATCGCTCGCTACGTGAAGTACATTGATGACTCCACTCTTGCGTAGTGCTATATGTTGGGCTCTATGACTCCTAAGTTACAGAGACAACATGAAAAGATGGATGCCAGATCCATTCTCCTACATGTCCGCAAATTGTTTGAGGAACAGGGAAGGACTCAACGATATGAGATATCTAAGAGCCTCTTCCGCGCTAGGATGACTAGGGGGACACCGGTTCAGAACCATGTCCTAAAGATGATTGAGTGGATAGAGAAACTCACAGGTCTAGGAATGGTTCTAGAGGATAACTTGTGTGTGGATATTGTGCTTCAGTCCCTTCCAGATTCCTTTTCAAAGTTCATAATGAATTTTAATATGAACAAGCTTGAAGTGACTCTCCCAAAGCTTCTTAATATGTTGAGGGAGGCAGAGAGTACTATCAAGAAAGAGAAGTCAGTTCTCTACACTGGTGAGACCAAAAGGAAAAGGAAAGTAGAAAGGTCCCTTAAGAAGGGAAAGGGCAAGGTCAAACCAGGTAAAGCAAAGGTTGCTAAGAAATACCCAACAAAGGACAAAGGCCAGTGCTTCCACTGTGATAAAGATGGGTACTGGAAGAGAAACTGCAAAGTGTACCTTGCAGAAAGGGCGAAACAAAAGCTTGATGAAGCTTCAGGTACATTCATGATCAGTCTCCATTTGTCATACTCTTATGATAACATATGGGTATTGGATACCGGTAGTGCTTATCATATATGCAATTCGTTGTAGGTTCTAGCAAGACCAAGGAGACTAGAGAGAGGTGAGATGGACCTCAAGATGGGTAATGGAGCAAAAGTTGCTGTAGTAGCTGTTGGCGAGGTCACCCTACATTTGCCTAGTGGAGCTTTTATTGCATTAGATGCATGTTATTTTGTTCCTTCTATTATCAAAAATATTATCTCCATTTCATGTTTAACAGTTAGAGGATATAAATTTGTTTTTGAGAACAATGGTTGTTCGATATTATTAGATGATAAGATCATCATGAAAGGAACATTGCATAATGGTTTATTTATATTAGACACCACTCCACATATCATGAATGTAAATGTGTCCAAAAGGAAACGAGATGAGTTGAACAATGCATACCTGTGGCATTGTAGGCTAGGTCACATCAATGAAAGAAGGATTCAAAAGTTGCTAAATGATGGATATCTAGATCCATTCGACTATATGTCATATGCAACTTGTGAGCCTTGCATTCGTGGAAAACTGACCAACTCTCCATTTAGTAGAACTGGAGAGAGAGCCACTAAGTTGTTGGAACTCATACATAGTGATGTATGTGGACCCATGTCAACTCATGCCATTGGTGGTTACTCCTACTTCATTACATTTACTGATGATTTCTCAAGGTATAGATATGTGTACTTAATGAAGTACAAGTCCGAGGCCTTTGAGAAATTCACAGAGTACAAGAATAAGGTGGAAATCCAGACTGGAAAGAGTATCAAAACTCTTCGATCAGATCGAGGAGGTGAGTACTTAAGTACAGAGTTCACTCAGTTCCTCAAGGACCATGGGATATTATCCCAATGAACACCTCCTTATACACCTCAGCTCAATGGTGTTTCTGAAAGGAGAAATCGTACATTATTAGATATGGTACGGTCCATGATGAGTTTTAGTTGACCTACCCATCTCATTCGAGGATATGCCCTAGAAATCGCATGACTTACCTTCCAAAACAGAGTTCCAACTAAGTCGGTAGTGTCTACACCATATGAGATATAGAAAGGGAAGAAGTCGATCTTAAGGTTGTTAAGATTTGGGGCTGCCCCGCACATGTTAAAAGACACAACCCCAGATAAGTTAGAATCAAAGACAGGCGATGCAAATTTGTGGGATACCCCAAGGAAACTTGTGGGTATTATTTCTATCATCTCGAGGACCAAAAGGTCTTTGTAGCTAAGAGAGCAGTGTTCCTTGAGAAGGAACACATTCTTGGCGGAGATAGTGGGAGAATGATAGAATTGAGCGAGGTTGGAGAACCAAGCTCAAGCACCACTCTCTGACGGAGTCCGTTTCGGTACCTAATACACAAGTTTCAACTTTACCTTGCAGTCCGATAGAGTATCCCATCCTCCTTAGAGATATGTGGGACATATTATAGGAGAGGATGTAGAGGATATTGATCCTCGGACCTACAAGGAGGCTATTATGAGTATAGACTCTAGGAAGTGGCAAGAAGCCATGAATTTCGAGATGGATTCTATGTACTCCAATAAGGTTTGGAACCTAGTTGATGCTTAGAAGGTATTGTACCCATCGGTTTGCAAGTGGATCTTTAAGAAAAAGATCGGAGTAGATGGAAAGGTAGAGACCTATAAAGCAAGGCTAGTGGCTAAGGGGTATCGTCAAAGGCAAGGTGTTGACTATGACGAAACCTTCTCACCCGTAGCAATGCTAAAATCCATCAGAATTCTATTAACTATTGCAGCACACTATGATTATGAGAGCTGGCAGATGGATGTGAAAACCGCATTCCTCAATGGGAACCTCGAGGAGGAGGTGTATATGATGCAACCTGAGGGATACGTGTCCAAGAACTGTCCAGATAAGGTGTGTAGGTTGCTTAGATCCATTTATGGATTAAAGCAAGCTTCCCGAAGTTGGAACATAAGATTTGATGAGGCAATCAAATCTTATGACTTCAAGTTAAACGAAGATGAGCCTTGTGTATCTGAGAGAAAGGTAAGTGGGGCGCTATCACCTTTTTTGGTGTTATATGTGGATGACATCGATCATTGGGAATGGCGTAGGAATGCTATCCACAATAAAGGCTTGGTTATCTAGACACTTCTCCATGAAGGACTTAGGGGAAGCATCCTATATTTTGGGGATTAGAATCTATAAAGATAGATCCAAGAGGATGCTTGGTTTGTCCCGATCAGTGCATAGAAACCATTGTCAAAAGGTTTGGCATGAAAAATTCCAAGAGAGGTCTCATACCGATGAGACATGGGATATCGCTTTCACCAGTATATCCCCAAAGACTCGTAAGAAAGGGCTTAACATGGATATGATATCTTATGCCTCAAAGCAATAGGGTCTATTATGTATGTCATGCTATGTACTAGGTCTAATATAGCGCATGCTCACGAAAGTGTCACTGGCAGTATCAGGCGGATCCGGGCTTGGAGACCGAAAAGCAAGAAAGTGTATCCTTAAGTACTTGAGAAGGACTAAGGATCTTTTACTAGTATATGGAGGTAATAGCCTTAAGGTTGAAGGCTACACCGACTCAAGTTTCAGGTCGATGTCGATGATAGCAAGTCGAATTCAGGGTATGTGTACACCTTGAATGGAGGGAAAGTGTCTTGGAAGAGTTCCAAGCAAGATACCATTCTTGACTCGACCTGAGAGGCGGAGGTACATTGCTGCATCGGATGCAACAAAGGAGGAGTTTGGGTGAAGAAGTTCATCACAGATTTGGGAGTTAAATCGGGTAGCTTAAGAGTCGATCTCCCTATATTGTGACAACAACGGGGCGATTGCTCAAGCAAAGGAACCTAGGTCTCATCAGAAATCTAAGCATGTTTTGAGGAGGTTCCACCTTATCAGAGAGATCGTGACCCAAGGAGATGTAGTAGTGGAAAGAGTTCCATCCGAAGATAACATTGCAGATCCACTAAGAAAGTCGTTGTCTCAGATTTGTTTTGAGCGTCACAGGGGTCTGATGGGGATCAGACACATAGGTGATTGGCTTTAGGTCAAGTGGGAGATTGCTAGTCATAGGTGCCCTACAAGCCAATCACGTGAGTGATGGCACGTGTGACTTAATATAGAATCTTTTTGCTTATTATGTTTTGGCATATATCACTTTATATAAATGCATACATATATTGTGATGTCCTTGGATTTGTGCAATGGGAATCGGATCGTGATGAGATCACGATAGTGAGATCGATTCATCTTTAAACACATATCCTAAATAATCCCGGTCATAGGTTACTCGAGAGGGATATCGCGGATAACCGGACGATGATGTCTTTGTATACCGTCCATATGATGGATGCAGCTGGTCTCATAATGCTTGTGTAGGGACACTAGGGATACAAGACAGGTGCTCATTGGAGAATGAGTTCGATTGATCCGCTACGGAATCTTTGGATGGTTGATGATGCATTATTGTCGACTGCCGATTCCGTAGTCCTAGTGGTGTATTTGGTCCTTAGACTTGAGACACCAAGGATGTCCTGTATAAGTGCTCCACTCTTTGATACCAGACTTATAGGTTTGGCTGTCCCAGATCTAGTACAATTTGTCATTGGGAGTGGTAGTCGACCTTACGAGGGCTATTGAGTGTCGATAGAGGATCATCCACTCTCAGCGTCATGAGAGAAATATCTCATGTGTTCTTGCTCAGACAAATCCCTGGCTAGGGTCATTCGGGTTGATAGAGAAAGAGTTCTAGGGAGAACTGATTAGAAGCGAGACTCGAGAAAAAACGTGTGGGTCCGACAACACCATGCTCGATATACCGGTCTACGGTATATTAGATGGATGAGGGACTACAGTACATGGTAACCGAGGACAGACAGGTTCAATGGATTGGATTCCTCAGATCATCCGGGGACTACGGCCACAGTGGCCTAAAGTACATCTGTGGTCGATGAATCGAAAGTGAATTATTACAGAGATAATAATTCCCCGAAGTTAGAAGGAGTTTCGACAGGTATGACTCACGGCCCATTTCGATATTGGGCCTAGAGGGTCACACACATATGGTAGGCATTATGATGAATAGAGGTTCGGATATGAGATATCCGACGGAGCCCTTGTGTTATTGGATGTAGATCCAATACCCACTAGGGGAGGACCCATTAGGTTTTGACAGGGGACCTCTATAAATAGGAGGGATTCAGAGCCCCATGGGCTAGAGAGCTTTTGTTTTGCCTTTTCCTATTCTCCTCTCCATCTCCACCTTAGAGTAGGTCTGGAGTTATGAGGAGCGTCGTCACAACCCTGCTATGTGGATCACCGCTAGAGAGGAGGACGCTTGACCTCCTTCACCCTCTCCTAAGGATCTGCAAGGAAACAGGGATATACGATCTCCCTAGGTAACACAATCTACTCTATACGTAGTTTCATGTTTCACGGATTTTTGCGTACCAATCTTCGCACGACGACGGACATCTCTTTAGGAATCGGGGATTTTGTTTTTCTTATTCTTCCGCTGCGCATATGATGTCGCCCCCAAGGATTTCTCAACATTTTCCTAAGATATTTTGGTGGCCCTCCTTCTAACCCCAATTTTGTTAGTGCAGATTTTGGTTATCCATAGTGATTTGGATCCAACCGAGATCTATAGCCTCAATTCAAGTCATATTTATAGTGCATTGAAGCTACAAAACTAAGTTGGAGTCATATTTATAGTGCATTGAAGCTACAAAACTAAGTTGGGGGCATTCTCAATAAATATCCCTATGATAGTCAAGTTAGTTTTGGATTCGGTTTAATCGAACTAGTCGACCAACATTAATAATGGAGTTTTTTGTGAGAGAGCATGTTGAATCTCATATTTTGATTTGATGGGTTTATGATCTAATCTGCATTTTTAGTAACATATGACTACATTCAATCAAGGAGAGGCAAATTCATTGAAGCTTGATGAATCAGACGTTGGGCTAGAGTTGAACATGTCAGGAGATTGGATGTCGGGTTGAAGGATCGGTCGACATGCTAGCAGAAGGACTTTGTGCTATGAGTTCAGGCATAAGAAGTTATGGGAGTCAACATGCCAATTAGGAAATACACCAAAGAGGACGATGCACCGAAGGATCGAACGAAGTGCCTGAAGAACCAATGTCATGTCACACAATATATGATTCGTGCTTTGTAATAATTTATCTAGATCGAGTTAGTTTAGGTATAACTGAATCGATATTGGGGTAAAACAATACCAACTCAATTAGGAGCCAATTGGGCTTGAATCATGGTTGAATTGGGCCTTTTGTTTAGCTTATTTAGTGTCCTATAGTAGGGTTTGGCGGTGGTATCGCCCAGACACAATCTTCAAGACTGTGTCAAGTGATGGTACCGCTAGATTGGGCAGTGGTACCGCCAGACACAGTCTCTCAAACTGTGTCAAGCGGTGGTACCTCCTAGTGTTAGAGGGTATTGGCGGTGGTATCGCCAAACTAGGAAGTGGTATCGCCCAGTGTTAATGCTATAGGCGATAGTACCACCCAACACCAGTGATGGTATCGACAGGACCCGGAAAATCCAGGATAAAACCTTTTTTAATTCTATTTTTGAAGTCATTTGGGGTCTATAAATACCCTAAATATTTCTGCTTGGCAAAGCATGAAATTAAGTAGAAAGGGGGGAAAAAATATTGGAGAAAAATTGAAAATTCTCTTAGGATTTAGAATCTCTTCCTCCTAGAGTTAGAAGTTTTCTAAGGAAGGAGTGAGATCTAAAAGAGAGGTGTAAAGGTCCTCTCTTGAGCTTGTGAAAAGGAGAAAGAGTATAAAATGATAGTTAATATTCGCCCATTGAAAGAAGATTAGTGGTGGAAGTCGATGGCCTCGAGTGAAGAGGAATTGGGAGTGGATGTAGATCATGACGATCGACTCAATTTGTATTTCTATCATGTTTTTCATTTATATTGTAAGCTAATTTACTTGCTTATTACTTTCACTATGCTTACGAACATGCTTTCAGGTCAAGTATCTTTCTGATATGAGCTTTATCGAACAAAAGTTTTCAAATTAACGTTTTTAACTAAAGCACTAATTCACCCCACCAGTGCCAAATTGGTCCTAACAATTGTTATCAGAGCTATGTTTCTCTCTATTTAGATTAATACTCAAGAGAGATAACTTTTTTCAGCTTTCAAGAGGGTCTTTCTATCACTCGTCCTCCTATGTTCATTGGGACAAACTATACTTATTGGAAAACTCGGATGAGAGTTTTCTTACTTTCTTTGAACTTTGATTTATGGAATATCATTGAACTTAGTTTTCAGACGAAGTGGTAAACTTCGTTTTGATGACTCTCGACAATGAGGTAAACAACTCAATTGAAATATCTTTACCTTACAATAAATTACTAAATGCTTTCCGTGATTT